>PYDT01002130.1:0-11988 GCA_004837865.1 Musa balbisiana | reverse complement strand
TGTACGATATACTTATTTATACGATATACTTATTTATACGATATACTTATTTACGATATACTTATTATACAGTACCTATACTTACATATATTCTGTATGCAAAGGGTGTAGGAAAGATGTAGTTACTTGTGAAACATTTATTTGGTGTATTAATATGCATTTGAGCAATAATGGCAATGTCAAGTTTGTCCTCTTGTATCTTTTTGTAATTGACAAATCTATGATGCAATTATCATTCTTTGCATGCTCTGGTATACTTTTAGCATTCATATTATATCATCTGCATCCCATGTCCTGCTACCATGCTTTCATGTTCCATTTATTGTGTGACAGGCCAAGACAGAGAGATTGATGACAGTCCTAAATAAGAACTGGGTATAGACAGGGCACGAGGTATTTGTTTCTCTATCAACATGTTTAATATGTCTTGCAAGTTAATACGGAAGAGCTAATTTTAGCTCAAATCTCTAACATTGACATTCAGGAGTCAGTTTATTCACAACGGGATGAACTTGTGGTCTATATGCCAAAAATGCTGTTACCTTTGTTTTATTTCATTTATTAGTTACTTTTATGTTTACATTATGTTAATTATGTTTTCTACTAGAGGTCTTCATCTCTATGTTAGGGAGGGTTCCTTTCGATATTGGAGCGACAATTCAATGAGATTCATTGAAAAAAATTATGGAGAATTGCATTCTGCACTAGCTATGCAATGAATGAGAGTCTCTAGAGTTCTACATCAGCAGATGGAATTCTTCTCAAGCAACCCAAGTGGAGATACACTTAACCGTGTGCGTGTGAAGTTAGTGAGCAAGTTGTGGAGAGTTATTAAAACCTTGTTTGTTTAACAAATTGGTAGTTGCTTTCATACTGATATGCTGTTCATGTTTAGTATTTGTTCATCTAAACTGTAATGGAGCCTCCTGTTGCAGAAAAGGTTCTCGTTTCAATTTCTAAACTGTCACTTGAATAACAATTGGGATTGTCGCAATTGTTCTCAAGAAGACCTCAATGCCCTTTTGGTGTACCTTTCGCATTCTTCTTAAATGAGGGCTATGTATAATGAATTCTTTTAGTTTCTCGTGATGTTGAATGAATGCATCATTGTATGCTTTGTCTTTGGAGATTGTCTGACACTTTGGAACTACATTTGATGGTGATATGGTATTACATAATTCTGTTGATATGTAAAGAGAACAGTCAACTAGAAGAATAATGATATCTTGAAATATGCTTATTCTAAGGTGTTCGTTCTATTCAAGAAAAGGAAGCAATGAATGGCAATCTTTTAAGTGAGGTTTACTAATTGACATTTTGGTACTATATGTTTCGCTTCCATTAGGTTGCTATTATTTTAAAATCCTCTACTATACTATTTTTCCTGTCCATTAAGAGTAAGCAGAAGAAAGAGCTTTCTCCCAAAGGCATTTTCTTTATCACCAATTCAAATCAAGAATGGTAGGCATCTGAGTTTCGTAGATGGTCTGACAAAACCCTTGGTTTTGGAACTATTTTTCTATTGCACAGTGCTTTTATATTAGTGGTAGACATTAATGCGAGGGGTATGGAAGGATGTCAATCAATCAAGGATTAATTAGTAATTGCTAATCCTTTGTTCTAAGTCAAGCAGAGAGTCTTCCACCAGGGGGGGTGATCAACTTGAAGTGCGAATTCCATAATGATATTTTGTTACTATTCGCATCAATGGAAGATTGCTAGCAGATTTGCATCTTTTCCACTGACTAGATTTTTGTCCTTCAAAGAAAGTTGAAGAAAAATCCGTATGTTTTCATTTGTATCTGGGTTTGTTTCTTTGTATAAAAGATCATAATTGTGTGTGATAAAATGTATTGCTCCTAAGCCAAGACTATGGGTTACCTTATCGATTGCTGCTGCCAGTGCAGGGCTTTGCGGCTTGACATTCACACTGGACGTGATAATTAATATCTTTTTTTTCTCCATCAAGAATTATATATCATCTTGCTATTTGTCTTTTCTATTTTTCCCTTACAGGTTTTTGCCTTGTTTTAATGCTAGTTTTTAACTTTGATTTACCTTCGACCGATATATGCCCCGTTAACCTTATGACATTTCAAAATTCGAGATACACACTATCACATGGTGCAATGTTGAAAAGATCTTGGACAGAGTTATCGTATTGCACTTCTTGTTTGATAAACTGCTACTATGCAATACATGTGCTTTTTTCATTTTGAAAGCAGTCCAGGCGCCTTCGTCTAAGCTCCTGGATTGAAAAAAATGCGAAGCTTTTGAAGTATCTGATCTCGTTTGAAGTCAGCCCTTGTTTCCTGGGAGATGGTATTACATTGGTGTCTTGAATAATTATATTACTTAAGACTTGACAACAGTAAGATGTCTAGCGTCATGTTGCTGATGATGCCAATAAGTTTGTGTTGTTTGAATTGATTTCACACGATAATTAATTGACACAAGAATGATTTTTAGAATCATTGGCTCACCTCTGTGTGCATATAGCATTTGTGATGTTCTTGAATACTATGAATAGTTTTTTTAAATCAGCATCATTGAACTATGAACAGGAAGTATTGATTAAGTGGGTTTTTTATCCATCTGTGTGTGTCATTTTTGGCACCTTTTTTCACATAGCTGAATCCACCTTGTCTCCTTTAAATCTAGAAATGCTGATGTGATTTTTTACATACTGTGACCATCAAGGACATAAGATGAATACAATAGCTGGTTGCTTCTTGTTAATGCTTCAAATTTGTTAGGTTTAAGTATGTTGTGGGGGGGTTTTTTTGGTGGCTTGGAATGGACTAAGGATTTCAGACCAGGGCTATATTTTGTTTTTAGGTGAACCAAGGGATGTATTTATTGGAAATGATCCTCTATTTTCCTTTCCACTACCCCTTTACTGCCGGAGCTCTGTTATCTATCCTTTTTCTTGTTATGTATTGCCGATTCCTATTTTCTTTTTATTTTGCTGATACTCCTTCATTTAATGCAAGGTGCTTCATTATCTACTTTTGGCCTTGGTTTATGTGCTGCAACTACTTGTTCCAGGTTTTGTTTCATGTCTTCAGAAACAAAGTTAGAGCTAATGGTCTTTACATTATTTAAGTGATTGTAGTTTGTCAGTTAGCATTAGGATTCTATTTTAGTGATTGGATTTTTCATTTGTCATTACAATTCCTGTATTCCCTAATTGGATGCTTTTTGTTTTAATCAAAGAGACTATGCCCAATAAAGTTCCATTCTTGCTGTTCAAGTAATGAATCCTGACAGCATCTTTTCTTGTTATGATACAGATCCTTTGTCTGATAATAATAATACAGACGTACCTATTCTATGAGTAGTCCCGTGTCTGCTATGCTTTCCCGCTAGTTGTGATAGAGTCAGCCTTTACCGTCCATAAGGTATTTGAAAGGTGTTTGTTATGTTTTAATCCGACTTTTGATCAATTCTTGTCATTAGAGGATAGCCTAACGTGGCACTAGCCTTAAGTTAGTTCATAGTTCCAGCCAAAATGATGGTGTTTTTGCCTAGCAAGGCCCATCAGTCAATAACTTATGCCTATATTTCCTGCATTACTGTAAAACCAGCATTCTAGCCTGTTTCTCCTGCTAATGGCTGAAACAAATTTTTTTTGGAGTATGACCAACTGAAATTCTGAACATGGCTAAATGTAGCATGATGTATCATATGTGTTACTTTATTACTTTAGAGAGCATCGCACCATTGTGGTGTATTTCGTTTTGCTTGGCATTTTGGTTAATTTAGGTTAATTTTTGCAGTACGCTTGGTAACTTAACATCTGCCTGATACCGACCATCTTTCCTTTCGTGGCCACACGCAGAGCGTGTTGACACTAGCGAGTGTGTCTGCTGCTCTATGTGATATCAGCTGGCTGTGGCTGCATCACTCTCCCCTCATGTAGATCACGCTAATTGGTAGTTATACTTGAGTGGTAGTTTTCTTGCGTAGATTTTAGTAGTCATATCTTGGTTCACAATTGTATTGATTTCGTGATTAGGTTGTATTGGCTTTGAATATATGAACACCCTGCTGTTTATTATATACGTGTGTTTATATCGTGTTTCCTCATCTTCATGTTTCCCTTCATCATCACGGTATCAGATGGTTTGCCAGGTATTCCGCTTCCTGCTTAAAACCCATAATTTTCACTTTAATTAACATCATGCTGCAGTTACAAGAGATGATTTTTGTATTCCAGAAAAAAAAAAAAAAGATTTCAGCTTTTCCAATAGTATCTATAGTTTGCTTTTAGCCAGCCAATTCCTCTTAAACAACATCATTGAGGTTCTTCTCATCCTCATGGATGTATGTGACCAAATGCGCATATCCTATTTATAAGTGATGCTCTTTAATGAGCTTTTAACTCTAAATAATCTTATGTATTTATAGGTTGACGTAGGCTTGTGCCTATGTTATTGGGCGTGGAATTCGACAAGGACGCTGAAATCTGCGAAGTATGATAGGTTGAAATCTGTAACATGGGACACTTTGCTACTAGGGTCCTTTTCGTCAATCGAGGAGGCGCAAAAGTGTCGATCCATTCGGGTAATCCTCTATAATACGTTGCCACCCATGTCTTCTCGTCCTTCCGGGATCTCCCACACTAACCACTTGGCCCCACGCAACTCTATCTCCTATTCAGTTGAGATGATCGACGTTGAAACGGTATCGAAAATATTGCTCTTCGGTACGCAATCTGGACTCGGATTAAAATTCTACTCTCTCATTTCGCTCTCGCCTATTTCTGTTCTCTACTTCCTTTTCCTTTTCTCTCGCTCGCCTCTCTCTCTCTCTCTCTCTCGCTCTCTCTCTCTCTCTCTCGTTCCCTTCGCGATCCCGCAATCTCCGACATTGTCCAAGCTGAAGCACGACTTCCCGCGTCGCTCTATCTTCCCGTCTCGGTTATCTACCGTTTCTCGCTTTCTCCTATCTAGCGCTGCTCGAATTGTTTTCCAGAACGTTAATTAGGGTTTCGCACGCGCGCTTCGAGGATGACGCAGAACGGGAATCTGATGCCCATCTCGACCACAAAGCACGAAGATCCTCAACCTCACCGGCCTCCAAGATCGACCCCTTCGTGGAGGATCCTTATGACCCCGCGCCTTCACCTTTATCGTTCAACATCGAGTCTGAACCAGTGGTCGTCTCGATCGGAGCCCCTCCTCCCTCGCTATCGATCTGTTTTCGACTATCTTTGTTTGTTTTACTCCATCTGATCTAGCTTTTCATTATTTGTTTTGTTCAGAGCCGAAAGGACGTTGAAGGCTCACTATTTGTTTGTCAAAGGTAACAGGATCTCGCTATAGTAGCCTTGTTTGCTATTTTTTTATGTTTTGTGTCGAATTTGAAGTTGCTGTGATTTGTATTATCCTCTATGTTTGCACTGGTTTTCGGATTGAAGTATGGATAGAGTATACCTAGATTTAGAGTCTATTTTTGTTTTATTGTTTTTCGTTGTGCTGGCTTGATTCTTGAGTTGTTCTGTCAGCTCTTGTGGACGACTTTCATGTATATTGATATTGTTGATTCGACCACTCTTAAAGTGCTGCTTTTTGATTGGAATTTTTAATATGCGCAACTGAAGTCGATTTTGATGTGATATGTTTTACTTATTTTTGATTGATCCTGATGATTGGCTAATTATTAAAAAATGTGTAATATTTTTCCAGGTAATACACCCCCAAAAATTTCAGTTCATTTCATGAATCGGCGCAACAAGGGCTGAAATCAGTCATTGCTGAATTTTTGGGCATTTATGTTTGAATAGTTTTGTTGCTATTTTTTTGTTAATGTTGTTTCTGAAGTTTTCATCCTAATTTCTATACGTACTATAACGAGAGTCAAAGGGTACAACAAAGTAATTTTTTAGGTCTGTTGGAGGTTTCTTCTTTTCGTTGTCAGGCATCCATGGCAATGCAGTTATATAATTTGTCATACGAAAAAGTTACTCATGTTTGGAATGGTTGAAACGGTTTGACATGTAATTTATGTCGAGCTAGTCCTTTTGTTATTGATATTTCAAACAGTCTGGTTTAAGGGATTTGTTGACGTTTGTATTTACTAGTAATTTTTTTCCTGCCATGTCGACATGGTCAAATGAATCATGGCCTTGTTGACACGTAAGTTCCGTTGATTTCTCTGTACGAAGCCAACCAACTTAGTTCCTCTATGGGTACCACACGTATGTTATTTCTACTAGTTTTCTTTTTGGCTATATGTCCCATATGGTGTAGCTTTTGTAATGTGTCACTAGGCTGTAGGAGGTTGTTGGTTTTATACTAATATTTATTGTTGTTGCATACATTGCTGACAAATCTTTGAATGTATTTTACGGTGAATTATATTGGCACTTTTGGGAGTGTGCCAGCTGATTAATTGATTGCAGTTGAAGACAAATGGTTTATCTTTTGTCTGCTCCATGAGTATCTAAATCACAAGTTTTTATATATGAAGTCCAAGTTCTCTGGATATCAATACACTTGCCTCCTATAAAAAATTGGCCGATGATTACTTATTATTTGTATTTGTCTGATTAACAGATACTGGTTAGGATCTTCTGGGAGAGTTGCGAGTATGAAGCTCCGGTTCCATATCATTGTACTACCGAAAACGCATCTCAAGATCATGGGATAGGGTCTACCAATTCACATGACTGACTCAGAGCACATCTTTTCCCAGCAGGTACCGTATGTGTTTTTTCTTCCCTTCAAGTGCTGCTACGAACATGCCAAATTGATTTTTCATATTTCTCCATAATACTTGTATTTACTTGATATTTAAAAGGAACTTCATCAGGTGCAGAAGTTTCTTGTAGGTTTGGTAGCATTGTTAAATGGTGTTGATGTTAATAAAATGCGGGAATCTCATTGCACAAATTTGCTGAAGACCACATCTATTTTCAGAATATTAATTCATTAACTTGGGTTGTAGACCCTAATTCTTGTATCCTATCACAATCTAGGTTTATCTCAGATTAACCTGTCCCTTGTCTGTGTAACACAGATTATCATTAATGATTTCAGAATAATATTGGTTGGAAATAAAATGGTACATTAAACAGAATTAAGTCACAAATGATGTTAATAACAATGCCAATTGGTATTATGTAGGATGATATTAATTAATCCTATCAAGAACTATCTTGTTGTAAATATGACTACTATAACAAGTCTAAAAGGAGAGAGTCCCAGCTTTTTTAACAACAAAACACTATAAAATTTTAAAAGAGAAGATTAGTTTTGATTTGTAAGTAAAACACATTCCTGTAGAACGTTATTGGCCATCATCCGGTTCTCCATTGAATGAGTTATAATAGTATTTTCTTGACGTTGTCCACATTCATATTTTCACACTTGCTAAGAAAACCTGCAATCAATGTATCAGTCAAATATTTAGAAATGTTCACAATTTCAATAATATGTTTGTGAAAGGGGTGCTGCCGAGTTTTGGATTTTTAACATGAAGAATAATTGAGATTTATTTATAGCTGAAATATCAAGCATGTCTTAGTATTTCATTTTGTATCCCATTCGAACAGGTCCTCAAGTCCGATACAAATGATCCTCCATGTCTTACTATCTCACATGTTGTTCCTCTTTTTAAAACTCCCATATGCGCACCCTGTAAGAAGCATTTTCGTAAATAGTTTGTACCATCTCTTATCATGTTTCACCTAAGAGTTTTCTGTGGCTAGAAGGAGGTAGATTTGTGCTAAATAGTTTCTAGCAATCTGAAGACCAAGTTGGCACTCATTGTGTTTACCTTTCATCTTTACATAATCTGACTCCTGTACCATCTCTTTTTGCATCCTTTCTGTCTTTCCCTGGGCATACAGCACTTCAAATAGGTGTGAAGTTCGTTTTTATGAACAACATGACTAATATAGTGGCTCTATTCCCTGTTAACCTTTCACTTATTTATTATGTCTATATATTGAAAATTTCATTGTCGGAATATGAGACTTATTATTCATCATAGGAGCTGCAGCTTGCCATTTCCATAACTTTCTGATGCTTGGGTTTTATATAAATCCTTTTTTCAGTCTTCATTCCTAGTCCAATACCTCCAAAGCCTAAGGTATCTTCAAAAGGTATAAATCTACGCTCTCCTCTTCTGGTACATCATGCTTACATATCACGTAGTATTGTTTCATCATTCTTTGATCGTTTAAATGAGTGTTTGTTCTTTTGGAAAATGGTCCATTCTGATGTTGATTGTTTGTAGGTTTTATAGACTCTTTGGAAACCGAAACTATCTTCTACAGTGCCTTTTATCCTAAATTATTGGTTCTTTTTGATGAAAATTACAGTTAAGAGTTTTGTCAAAAGGCATTTTGGGTGCTCAAGATAGGGCGCTTTAGGCATGCGAGGCATGATCCAAGCCCTGAAGGGCTCTGGTTGCCAATGCCCTTTAACTGGGTATTGGCCAGGTGAAGCACCTCAGTTTAGGCATTGCCACCCATTCCCATTGCTTGGATTGCGGACCCAATCCCTCCAGATCAGACGACTCAATTTCCTAAATATTGTCAGCTGCCTCTTTTCTCCTTCGTGGCTTCTTTCGTCGCCTCGTTCGGTTGTGGCAATGGTGCACCTTCGCATACTCTCTTCTCTTCCTTTTCTCTTCTTATCTCTCCCCATCACCTCTCCTCTTGTGGCTACGTCCCTTCTCTCTCTCTCTCTCTCTCTCCTCTCTCCCTCCCGCCCCTTTCGTATGTTCTCCTCCCTCCCTCTTCTTCCTCTTTCTGCTGTCCTCCACTGTCTTCCGTCTTCCCCTCCTCCACTGTTATCAATATAATTAATCTCTTATGCAACACCATCGTGAAATAGATCTCCGTTTAGTTTATCTGTTTTCAGTTATTTCAGATACTTTATACGAAAAATAGCTTCTTTTATTCTCATTTTTTTAAATCTGTATTTCATAAATACATGTAACTCAAGTTGTTTTGTAATGAGTGAGTTAAGATAGCTTTGCCAGGAGTAATTTCTCTTCTTGTAACGAGTGAGTTGAGGAACTTGAAGCGGTTCCACTTCATCAGTAATTGAAGGTCCTCTTGAGCAACAGCAACATCGCTGCTCTCTTCCCAAAAAGCCCGATGTGCCTGATGATTCCCTTGTCACTATTTAGTGTATTGGCATTTCCTGCAGGAGTTTCCTGTTATAACTTTTATAGCACCTGAGCAGCAGATGATACCAGCAGATGGATGATTGTCTTGACTGATTGCCCCAACATGAATATCTCTTATTTTTCAGAATGCGGTGACTTGAATCAACTAATGCAGAATTGGATCGCAACCACCTTTGCTTCTACAAACTGGTTCTGCTAAGCTTCGCATGCTGTCAGTCCATCAGCGGTTCCACGTTTCATTCCACCCTCACTATCCCAGCTTCATCCCTCGAAGCCCACCTCTGGATGTTCTGAATCTAAGAGTGGAAACAGCAACCGTGACCGCAATCTTGTGAAACCTTCATTTTCTCACCATGCTATCTTCTCTGGTCGCTATGCCTCCAGTATCGTCTTTCACATTCCAGCTGCTCACACCTCTCCATCCTCCGGTAACAATGTCAACTCCATATGCACTCTATTACTTCAACCCTTCCCACCACCCACTCCATCTGCTCCTCACGTCCTACACCAAACTACACTAGCGGGCCCAGTTATTACAAAGGACCACAGTCCTGATGCTTTATTGAAACTTGTGCAGGTACGTTTCTTCCTTTTTGCCGTCCATTTTGCTTTCCTTGTCTATGCTTCGTTGAAATTAATGAAGTCAATTATTGGTACTAATCGTAGATAAATTATTCACTATGCCACTTTTTCATTGCTGTCTTGTTCAGTCTTACTCCTATTTTTCCGTTTCGACACACTATCTGTATGTGTGATACATGATACCCAAATATATTATTTGTGTGTACCTCCAAGCCCTGATAGCTACGGTGGATCGATTCTGTTATCATGATAGGTAGTGCTGCCTACTATTTTGTCTTTTTTTTTTAATCCTGCTAGTCATCTCTTGCATTCTTAATGTTGTCTCACACGCTGGTCTATCATTTATTTATTTTTTATCTTTCCTTCGTGTATGGTTGGTAATGTCTTTTAATACGCTTGCTTCAAGCCTTTCTCCTGTCTTTCTTATTTTTTCCTACTTTTACTACTCAAGTCTGCTCACATCTTCATGATTTCAATTTTTTTTGATATGTCATCGTCACCTCATATGTACTATCTTCTGGATAGTGGCATTTGCTTGGAGTGCTTGTTCTCATCAGATGCATGTAAGTGTGCTCTCCCTCATATCTATATAGATATATAGATATATATATATATATATATATATTATATATATAAAAGTTTGTTTTTGCATTTCTTTCAAGTAAGCGGTATGCTAGGCGCTTCTTTAGATTTGACAGAATATGAATGTTTGTAACTAGTAGTGATTTGTTTCTGAAGAATAAGAATAAACTCCAGGGAATAGTTAACTAATTAACTGACCAGTATTAGTATTGATCATGTCTATCTTTAGCGAAATTGTACCTGCAACGCAGTTATGGATCACAGTGTACCGGGAGCTTGAAAATGCTTTTGATATTTGTTCTACACATTATATATGAGTGTATACTGCATTAAAAGCCATTTATTTTTAAATGTTTTCTTGACAGAACTTAGAATTCATTGATATGTCTACGGGGAGATGCAAATGCACATTTGCGTGACAAAATAAGACGATGGTGACAAATGGAGATGGTGCTAGTGCATGATGTTGTAACGTGTAGCTTATTCATGTAGAGGTTTGAAATCTGCGGGAGTTGCAGATGAAAAGACAGGAAATAGTGTTATATGTATCTTTTTGGTTATTTTTGGATGGAGAACTCGTAACTTTCTTTTTTGGTATGCTATCTGTATTTACCGAGTCAGTATCACAACTCATTTCCTGCCTAAAAAAAAACTTTTGGCGACATGCTGAAAAGTTTTTTTGATCATCGTGGTCAATTTGCAACTTGGGGCTTTATTGAAAAAAGGTTTATGCTTGAGCATAACGTAAAAGTGGGTCGTTTGTTTACACGCTTCGTCTTGCAATTAACTTCTAGCTTAGCAGTCTTCACCTTTTGGCAATGTCAGTAAATTAACTTGTGATACCAAAAGATGCAGGATTGATGCAGGGATTTCCAATTTTTCCTAACGGTGGTTATACAATAGTCAGCATGTGCGGATTGAGTTAAGGTTTGTGTCCGGTGTTAGGAACTCTGCGATGTAAGATTACACCGGACGATCGGTCGGAATATTGTTATCATATGCTATAGGACACAGTCTGCATTCATGTGGCTGGACACGAAGGTACGGGGCCTTCACGTGCCTCGCCTCTTCGATTCTTCAGTGTGGCAACCAAGATTATCCTTCGTGTCGTTAAGAGGGATGGATATGCTCGTCAGCGTCAGAGAATTCGTGTCTTCTTCTTCTCAGAGTTCGAATGGTACATGGAAAAGGTGTTGCAAGCTCACCACCTCACTAATTTCAGATGGAGACTTCCACTACCACGTCAGTATGTGTTGCAAATATGCAAGCTTCTGATGAGCTTCTCAACAACTCCCAAACCGTTTAAAATAGCAGCTGTGAGTGACATTATCCAGATCTGACGTAAGAAGCTTTCAAAAAAACGTTTTCTCGGACCACTGTTCTGCGGTCATCGAGAACGTAACATGTTCCGGCTGGTTCATGTGTGTCTTTCTGATAATGCAATGAGCTGGAAGGCAGCCTTGGTCTTTGGAGGCAGATGAGAGCCAGTTGGAAAGGAAGGGCTGTGGCGGGATAATTTTTGTGTATGTAATGCGAAGGGCGTGCAAAAGCTCAGGGACCCTCAAGCCATGCAGGACAATTCAATTGTCTTCAATGGTATGTTGAATCTTAATGGCATGTACCTTACAAGTCGGCCTGGCATCAGCCACCCATTGACACCTTAAAGGGCGCATCAAGCAC
>PYDT01001621.1:0-11988 GCA_004837865.1 Musa balbisiana | reverse complement strand
TGAACGGCGAACAACCAGAGTCTATGTAATCACTACACAAACAATTCCATTAATGAAACCATGTAAATCCATCGGAAATAAAAAATACGCATGTCCGATGAAAGGCTTGCTGCTATCTGCTCCAATAACGAATCATTGGTTTAAGAATAACTAAAGAAAATAGATAGACCTTTCTCTTCGTCTCAGGTCGATGTCTTCTCAATTGGAAGAATCACCATATGGAAACATATGCGTTGGGACGAGCCTAATTCTTTTTTCCAATTGTTGGTCCGAAGCAAGATATCCACGGAGGGACGGTTCGTCCTATTAAGCTATTCACGACCAACGAAGTTACTGGATCTCGTTCGGATAGGCCTGAAAGGAGAAGAAGGAGGCCGGAATGCCTACAGAACGTCTGTCTCCAACAGACGACTGTCTATTCTCTAATTCACCCGACCCGATCCAGTTATCAAACTGACTGACAATCTTTTCTGTCCTCAGGGTACCACAGAGCGCCTTCTACTTCCTAATAGCCATAACTAGTCAGAATCAGCTCAAACGATCTATAAGAAGTATACGATTTTTTTTCATCAGGTCCGGGTGAAGACCAAAGATCTTGCGCGACGATCCGGCGAACAACTCAAGATAAAGAAAGTATCGTTAATTTCTCATGCTCGTTCCAAGTCGAAGTACCTTTGTAAACTAAGAATACCCTTCTGATCTTTCTTCATATAGATAGATATACGGATCTATGGGGCCATTACTTAGAAGTAATTTTGTGAAACAGCCCTTCCTATCTGATAGAACAGGATCCCTGATCCTGAACGATCTTACCTGGGATCGCAATCCCAAGTTTGTCTATGAAGAGCTAATCTAATGTAGTAGTTTCTATAAGTGATTATTCTGTGTACTAATAAGGGATAGGGCCTCATGATAAGTGCTAACAAGATCTCGTACATTGGAACCCAGGTTGGACCACAATCCGTTAGTATGGAACATTTTCTTTGCCAAATGTGACATCCCCTAGTATATTGAAAGAAAGAGGAAAAAAGGATTTCGTTGTTGCGGAATAAGAAGAGCATTCGTATCTTAAGGCATGTTATTTAATTTATCGGAGCTATTAGAGCGGTGATACACTTTTTGGGGAATATGAGTCGAAGCAATAACAAGAATATTTAGTGAACCTCTTTCACAATCTCTGGAGAGATAGTTCTTAATAGGGAACGAGGGATAAGTAATTCGAATCATTAATATACAGATCATGAATGTTTTGGAATCCATATTATGCAAGGAGAATGCTTGTGCTAATTCGAATTGACAAGGTGATATCAAATCGTTATTTTCGGCCGTCATATAAATAGTTAGCAGCTCCGTATCAAGGTATCATCAATATCGTCACTATCATCCCCCAATATCGATCGTAACTATCTCAAATATCGATATCGTCACTATCACTATTCATCAAACCTCGATATCACAATAAAAATCTTTAGCTTGTCATCCGGGGAACTTGTTACGGAAATACCGTAAGGAAAGGAACATGGGGTTTGTCGCTAGGTATTGGACCAAATAGGATGTCAGTTACTATAGAACCTATCACTTAAAATACTACTAGAAGGGGTAGGGCTAAGCGGAGCGAAAAGGGTTTTCATGAGAGTGGAAATGAAAAATATTAGACAAACACGAGGTTTGTGATAAGTATGTATGATAATGAGCAAGGAGGAATATCCGTCTTTTGCTAAACAGGATCCATTGAACTCATAATTCATGATATACTTGTCAAGAGAAGTATGTAAGAAATTGATCCCGGGTTCAATCATTTGATCAACCAGAAGTATTCTGGATAACTGATCACTATGAGCAGGGAATCAATAGAATTTGATCATCCTTTTTTCTGTAGTTAAGGTGGAGAACTGAACCAAGAATTCTCTTCTTATCTCAATCGAATCACTGTTCGCCGACCCCGGATTCTTATTTTCTCAGCAATCAACACCGTTCACCTTTTTTCTTTTTTCTTATCACTGAATAGATCTCTTTACGTGTACGACTTAGATGTCTCGTATTCTCGAAAAAGTGTTCGATTGATGGGATTTGGTTGATATTATGGAGAATTGATGGGATTGATATGATACTTATGAGATCGATGAGATTGATATTCAAATAATGTCTTCCTAAACGTATTGATTGGACCCAACAAGCGACCAATAGCATGTTGCCACCAAAAGCAAAAGCAAAAACCAGCTATTTCTTCCGAGTATCTCCTACTTTTCAGAACAACTAGAAAGAGATTCTTTAACCGAAAGAATTCAGCAGATGTAGGATACCCATCCAAAAGTTTTCGCAACTCATCAGTATGATGGAATCATCAAAGATTTGATCTTTTCTAACTCTGTCTGGTAAACTCCCCTAGAGGCTTGGGAAAACCAAAGAGAAGATGTATAAGAACGGAGATCAGCAACAAGAAGAAGAAGGCAAAAGAGGAATGAGGAACTCAACTCCCGAGCCATTGTTGATCTCAGATGTGTCCCATATCATGGAAAGGGTGACTATATTTCGATGAATACATTTCTAGGACAGAAGAAGATTCTGAAACACTCCCTCGAAATCAATATCAGAGTCATTGTGGAAAATCTTCTGAGGAATTGGCCATGATATAGCTGATTCCATGACATAATTCATGAAAAAGGGATACAAATTTAAAATGGCTACAAAATTTGGACCGCCCTACTTAGTATCGACAATGGGTCTCGAAAAGTATCTAAAAGGGTGACCAATTTAGATATTTGCACTTCTGTCGAGTAGGAACCATGGCCATATATGGTTGGAAACGGATTCCATTTTGTTTGGAACAGAATTCCATTTTAGAGATTTGAAAAAGCACTATCTCGTTGAAAGTTCTATACCATCTGCAGTTCTCAAAACGCATTTCTTAGAGGAAGAGAACTCCGTTTTTTTTTTCTTTCCGGATGGAAATTCTCAAACCTGGAGTGTGAATCAAACAAATGTGTTTGAATGAAACTGAGATACCGATGCAAGTTCTTCCCTTCTGAATCAGATAGATTATATCTGAAAGAGGCGGACAATAGTTCTTCCAAAGATTGACTCTTTGTTTCTCTTTAGAGGTTGTGCAGGAAAATGTCCTGCATCGAGTAAATAGTTTGGGAGGTACATTAGCTCTACGAAACGAATGGCCGGACGAATTGGAAAACGGAAAGATTTGTACAAGGTATCCGTTTTGTCACACTTTGTGAAAAAATCTTTACGGTATGATATGTTCGATACCGGTGACTGTTGGTGAAATAGTCTCTCTCTCAAAAAAATAGTTTTTTTTTACCGACGCACGAAGAAATATTTGTTGCGAATGAACAAGGTAGTGAGGAATGCCTTAGTAAGAATAATTATGATACGGGTCTTTTCCACTTAAAAGAGGAATCTTTTGTTACAAAGACCCAGAATGATTTGGATCATTCAAGAATCGAAGTCGATTGCTTTATAAAAAGAAGTATCAATGAACTTCTACTGAAATGGTTTACGGCTTCAGCCAAATGGTCTCGATTCAGGAATATCATGAGAATAGAATCCGTGTTTATCAACGGATTCCTGCGCATTATTTCGTATAGAATGAGTCAATAAGCCACTCGGTATCTTTTTGAACAAAATGGTAATGTGTTCTCCATTGATAAAGCTTCCGGTCTTTGGGAAGTATAATGATCAGCCAATAAAGAAGGGTTTCAATTTTATTTCAAATGAACGATTTGAACACTCATTGATTCAACAACTGATTGCGGAGTGATCATTCGGACCTTTCAAGTCACGGATGTGGATCTCGGACCTAGAATGGGAATTCCCGATACTCACAAGAAAAAGGGGAAGTGACTTGGACAAAAAGCGAAGTGACTGGGACAAAAAGGAAGTGACTTGGACAAAAAGAACGAAAGTGACTTGGACAAAAGAAACGACGTGACTTAGACAAATTTGTTTGTCGTAGCCTGGACCAATCAATCGAATATTGATTAAACGTAAACGATGAAACCTACTGAAAACGGTTCTATGTTCAGAAACGAAATGTTCAAAGTTCCTGAAATCTTGCTTCATTGGACCATTTGTACTATATACATCAGGATACGATCAATGATCCTCGGTGAGAGAAAAAAGAGGATCAAAAACCATTTATTTGACTCTTTTTTAATTCGAGTAATGGTAGGTTGATGTATATTTCATTATAGTTATATGATCAGGTATCATTTCCATTTATCCCTTGACTTTCCAATATTCGAAAAGTTGCGGATCGGATTATCATTAAAAAGTCGATTAGCAGACATTTCTTTGTAAACATAGGTGCTATATTGGATTTGAATCAGATTTCGATCAATCTATATTGATTGGACTGCCTCCTTATGTGTGGTGCTAGGCAAAATACCGCTGTTTTTTAGTTTTGGAGCTTCGAATCATCCCGCAGTAGATCGGACGAGTTTTTCCTGACCTGCGATAAAAAAAAAGATTCATTCTTTCATAAAAAGAGGAGGTAGAACCAATAAAGATTTCTTTTTCGATTCATCTCTGGAGTTGAATCCTCATTCAAGAATTTTTTTGATCAAACGTAGGAATCAATAGAAAAGGCAAATCCCCTATGATCCACCAGATTCCGGCTCGGTTATGATAGAGTGAATAGATCTGCCATTCTTGAAATCGCTCCTCTGATTCAAAAATCGTGTGTAAAGTGTATCCCCTTTTGTACCGGTCATGGAATAGATGAACTAAAATCAAAAAAGATTTTTGTGCAAGAATGAAATCTTCTTGGAAACTGTCCATATCCGGTTCAGCCTTCCGGAACCATATAATCCCGGAGCTGATGAAATAGGATGAATGAGGCGGATTTTGTTAAATCCATAATATCTGAATATATAAACCATTTCTTATTTCCAATCGCCTGGAAGGGACAAAAGGAAACATCTGTTTTTCTTCCAAAAATTATGATCTCTAGTGGACACAATAGGATTACAGAAACCAGAGAAGTTCGGACCATCTGTCAGAGAAAAAAAAGAATGATTATGTGGATTCCCAAGAAATTCTTCGATTTCTTCCGAAGCAGATGATATCATGTCTGCTTCTCCACGTCCGTGAATAGGGGGAAGTGAGGAGATCCAAAAGGCAGTTCGGGAATGATCTGATTCTATCTCGGTTCGTTCCGTTTGAAGCAAGGAAGGATCCCAAAGAACGATATTTCTTTTAGTTGTGAAGTCTGTTTGATCGATCAATGTGGGATATTCGAATCTCTTTCAATGGAATCGAAATGATCTATGGGATTGACAGAAGATCCTTTCAATTGGCTAGAATCCTTACTTGAACGAAAACGTCTTGTGGACTCATATGAATATTTGACATACATACGACCTTGCTAAAAAACCGATCCGTGTTTACCACCCCACATTTTCTAAACAAATCAAATTCTCTCTCGATACGTCATAAAAAATCCGATTCGTGCTGATTCGTCCCCAACTAACGAAGAGATCTTGGCGGAATGCCACATATGAAATGGAACACAATTTTGCAAGAATACCCCACTTGTTCCGAGAAGAGATGGGAAACTGCTCAATCCTCATTTGATTGAAGTGCCTCAGCCCTTGTTGTTTGAGAAAAACCCTCCCTTCCAATTGGGGCTGGTTTCACGAAAGCAGACATGAGATAACAAAATCAAGTCTTGCACTAGATTTCGAATAGCTGTCCAATTCAAGTGAGTATGGTTCGCTCTTACTCGGAGGAAAGTCGATCAAACAATTCCAATCATGGTCCTTGCGGATCGGACATCCGCCACCATATCGGATAAAAAAAGAAACTCCAGATATTCGCTATCTTTCTCTTGAGGAGATCTTAATTACAGTTACGGTTTCATAGATATTTACAACTGAACGTCCTCTTTTCGATCGGTTTCCTCCACCACCGCGAAACTCGTTAGGATTCAGGCATGATACACTTTTTATTTATTGGGGAACCCAAGTACTCTCTTCGGACTCCATGAAAACACCTCTCAGAAAATATTTTTCCCTTTTGGAAGATACAGGAACGAACAATCAACCTAGAGATGGAAGACCGAAAAGATTCTTCAATGTATCATTTCTGGGTCCAATGGATTCATAGGTATGGAAGAAGTCCATAAAATAGAGGATTTTTTCTTTCGACAATATTCGGAGTGTTGAGACGAGATAAAGGACCGCTACTAAAAAGCAGTACTACACCTTTGATTACACCTTTGGATCATGAAATATCGAGGCCTTGTTGAACCTGCGAATCACGTGGGGAAAAGTAGGGTACTCCAAATGTAGGGGTGCAAAAAGTTGCTAAAGCGTTCTTCGATGAAAAAAATGTATTTGATCACGAATCTTAAGAAATAGTGAGAGTCTTGATCTCTCTCAATATCTCTTCAATTCGGACGATCCAGAATGTGAATGAGGTGTCCATAAATCCCTCCTAAAGATTTTATTTCAACTAAAGATTTATTCAATTGGAATTTGGTTATTATCCATTACGAATATACTTATTTATACGATATAACTTATTTACGATTATTATTATTACGATATATTATTTATACATTTACGATTATTATTATAGAATATACTTAGTCTACGAATACTATTTACGATATAATATTATGACCGAATACTTATTTACGATATACTTATTTACGATATATTATTTATAAATTTACGTCGACTTATTTATACGATATACTTATTTATACGATACTTAGTTACGATATACTTATTCGATATACTTCTTTACGATTTACTTATACGATATACTTATTAGATATACTTATTTATACGATATACATATGTAGATAGTATTTACGATATACGATGATCTCTTTAAGCATCCATGCTGAATGGTTAAAGATGCCCCAACTCATAATGGCAAATTCGTAGGTTCATTCTGCTGGATGGCACACCAATGGAACCGTCCAATAAGTCTATTGGATTGGCTCTGTATCACGGAATTCCTAATCCATACATAAACGAATGGTATGTTATTTCCTACCAAACATATGGAACAGTAAGACTAGAATTCTTACGATACTGGACTATAGGGACGAAAAGGATTTAGGGATGGAATCAAATATGCAGTATTACAGAAAAAAGTATCGGTTATGGGAACAATCCATATACTTCGAATGTCGAATCAGGATCAATAGGACAGAAATAAAGCCTTGGTTCGACTCTTCTTTGGTGTCAAGGAATAGCTATGAATAGTCATCGACTCACGGGAAAGGGTAGAAGAATGGGACCTATTATGGGACATACAATGCTTACAGACGTTGCTCATTACGCTTTTCAACCGGGTTATTCTATTCCACATAGTATAGAGAAAAGAACTTAAAGAAAAATACTTAAAACACGGCGATACATTTATTACAAAACTTCTACCCAGAGCAAACGCAATGGAGCCGTAAACAGTAAGTGCAAAATCCAATCCACGAAATAATTTGATCCTTGGAAAGCAATCGTGGTAGTAAAGGTACGTATGCAGAGGAATCATTACCGCACGGCATAGGGGGGAGGTCATAAGCGTCTGCTATACCGTAAATCGATTTTCGACGGAAGAAAAAGGATATCTGGTAGAATCTAACATAGGAATAGGACCCTAATCAAATGCATACATTTTCTCTATAAACTATGGGGATGGTGGAGAAGAGATATATTTTACATCCCAGAGGGGTATACTGGAGTACCATTGTTTTGGTACAGAAGTTCCTATATACAAATGGGGAAATGCCCGACCTTTGCGTGCGGTTTGAAACGATGGAGTTACGTAATTGGAAGTAACCAAATTAGGTTTACGACGAAACCTAGAATCGATCACTGATCCAATTGAGTTACCTCTACGGGATAGACACTCACAGAAAATGTTGATAACGGCAGCAAGTGATGAGTTCAGTAGTTCCTCATAGAACATTATTGACTCTAGAGATATGGTAATATGGGGGGGGAGAAGACAAACTTGTTTGAAGCACGCACAGAACCGGAAGCGCCCTTGTTTCAAAGAGAGGAGGGAAGGTTATCACATTTAATTTGATGGTCAGAGGACGAATTGAAAGCTAAGAAGTGGTAAATTAAGCTCCCCCCGGGGAAAAAGCGAGATGTCTCTCGTACCAGTAATATGTGGAAGTAATCGACGTAATTTCATGAGTCATTCGGGGTCGGGAATGCTACAGGAAGACCCTAGCCAGATGACTCGGAACGGGGGACCTAGGTGGCCTAGAAGATAATAACATGAGGATTCAGCAGATTGGATTCCTATATAGCCATAATGTGGTATTCATCATACGTGTATTATAAGATTCCATCTGTCTAGCTAATAATCATATACACTAGAAAGCCGTATGCTTGGGAAGAAGCTTGTACAGTTTGGGAAGGGGTTTTTATTGGATTAAAAAGAAGAATCTACTTTCAACGATTGCCTTAGGCACGGCCCATAAAAGACATAGAATCAAACTTGGAAGGGTGGACAATAGCTAGAGCCAGCAGGTGCTGTAGCGAAACTGATGCAAAAGAGGGTAAATCGGCCACATTAAGATTACCCATCTGGGGAGGTCCGTTTTGATATCCAAAAAACTGCTTAGCAACAGCGGACAAGTGGGTAATGTTGGGTGAACTGAAACCAAAAAAAGTTTGGAGAGCCGGATCGAAGGGTGGCTAGGTAAGCGTCCTGTGAGTAAGAGGAGGTAGTTATGAACCCTGTAGACCATCCCCATGGGGGCGGTGAGGGAGAGCCCCAATCGGTAGAAAAAAAACCCCAACCCCTTGGGGTTATCCTGCGGTTGGGAAGAAGAAGTAGGAAAAGGGAAAAAAATATAGTGATAGTTGTATTCTCGTCCGCCGTAAATAGGAATATTGAAAATAGAATTTTTTCGAATTTGAAAAAAAATGTGATGGGCGCAACGAGGGAAATTTGAAACCCGCGCCATGGTGGATTCAACAGCCACTGCCTGATCCACCGGCTACATCCGCCCCTTTTCTAGCTAAAGGATTTTATGCTTTTTGCCATCATCATTAGGTATTTATTCTTACCTCCATACTTAAAACTTCAGATCGAGATATGGACATAGAATGCAATCTTTAAAATAAAATGTTTAAAAAAAAATGGAGTAATACACAGTGTGACATGACACGTTCGCATAAAAAAAAAACCTTTTGTAGCTAACCCATTTATCGGAAAAAATGGAAAAAAAATCACATGAGGGAGGAGAAAGAAAAATACGTAACTTGTCTCGGGCATCACCATTATACCCACAATGATTGGCCATACAATCGCGATTCATAATGGAAAGGAACATTACCTATGTTATATAACAGATGTATGGTAGGTCACAAATTGGGAGAATCGCGCCCCTACGTTTACTTTTGCGAGAATTGCAAGAAACGATAATAAAGCTCGTCTCGTTAAGTTAATTTAAAGTTCATTGTAATATTAAATAAAACATTTTATATTAGAATAAAAAAACAAATAAATAAAGCATTTTATATTAAAATATAAAAACTATAAAGATAAATTAAATATAAAAAAAATTGAAATAGAGAAAGGACATGAAAAGGGAAGCGAAAAGTAAGTTTGCTTTTTGTGAAATAAAAAAAAATGTAATAGTATAAACAAAGGTAGCAAATAGCCCCATGTCTTGCAAAAGACAACGACATGGGTATGTTGACCTACGTTGTTTCAACGTATTCGTATAAACAGTAAGGCAAAGTTATCCATTTGGAGATGAAACTTCGACAGCAGCTAGGTCTAGAGGGAAAGTTGTGAGATTACGTTCATGCAGTACCTTCCATACCAAGGTTAGCACGGTTGATGATACTCCAGCCCAAGGAAGTTAATGGAAGAGGCACGACCCGACATGTCAAAACTAAAGGAGTGTTGAAATTGAAAACCATTTAGGTTGAAAAGCCAGTTGCCTAATACCAAAGCAGTGAAAAACCAGATACCAATTACAAGGCCAAGCAGCCACAAGAAGAAATGTAAAGAACGGAGAGTTGTTGGAAACTAGCAATTGGAAGAGCAATCGGCAAAAATAACATGAGCAGTACGATATTAAGAAGTCTCTCCTCTTGACGAAGCTGAACCTGCGTTAGCAGATTCGTTTTCACGTGTTCACTGTCAAATAGAGGGTACCAAGGAACATGCATAGCATGAATGGGAGCAGCCGAATACACCAGCTACACCTAAACAGGAAATGGATGCCTAAGGGATGTTGTGTTCTGCTGGAATACAAATCATGAAGTTGAACAGTACAGATATTCCTAAAAGATACATCAGAGCAACGTTCCAGGGACCAATAGGGTAGATCAACGAGAACAACGAGCAGTAGCAGCTGCAACCGGAGCTGAAGATGCAACAGCAATCCCAGGACGCATACCCAGACGGAAAATAAGTTCCCACTCACGACCCAGTAACAAGCTACAACCAGTAAGAAGTGTAGACACAACTTAGATCATAAGGACCCCATGGTTATAACACCATCAACAGATGCTGCTTCCCAGATGGGAAAAATGTAAACCTATAGCTGCCGAAGTAGGATACTAGCACCAGAGATCCTATTATTTCCATAAAGTGAGAAACCAGAAACAGTTAACGAATACCACAATACTACTGGAGGAGCAGAATGAAGGCGATAATAAATACAGAACGTGGCGGTCACTAAGGTAGGGATCATTCAAAACACCGAACCACCCAATATGTAAAGGAGGTTTTCGAGTGCGGGTTACCAGTTGGCAGAAGAAAAGACCACATAGCTGTACTTTCGCCGTCTCTCTAAAATTGCAGTCATGGTAAGATCTTGGTGTATTCAATTTAAGGACTCCCAAGCACACGTATTAACATAACTCGAAAGGAGATAGATAATAGAAGACTTGTATTAACAGTATAGCATGACTTATATGTCAATGTCAACAATTCAACAGAACAGCCAGATATCTATCTTATCTATCTACGGCTAAATACAACAAATTATCTACGACAAATACAAAAAATTTGTGAATGAAATGAATTAAATTTGTAAATGAAGTGAATTAAAATAGAAAAGAAAGATTTATTTTTCTATTTTCCGTATATGGGTTGCCCGGGACTCGAACCGGAACTAGCGGATGGAGTAGAAGAATGTTCATTGTACAATAGAGGAAAATCCTCCCCAAACCTGCTTGATTTTCATTGCACACGACTTCCTAGTAGACATATAAAAAAATCCCGAGAAAAAAAGAAGAAAGTATAAAAAATTTGACGATCAGTTGATTCAACCACTACAATAATCACATGAGCATTCAGAAGAGAATTCGTGACTACTTTTTCTCTTGATCTCTATATTGTAGATCATTTTATTATATTTATATTTCTATTGTATTGGTTTATGCCTAATTGTATTATAAATTATTTACCAGGTCATTGATACGGATTACTATCCAAATACCAAAGACGTTCTCTAGATGATCCATGTAAATAAAAAGAAGTTATTGGGGGAAGATCCAAAGAAATAACTTGTTTCTGTCTTCCGTAACGAATCTTCTACAATCCGAACTTAAGCTTGCAAAAAACCTGCGTACTGTCTTTTATGTTTACGCGGCCAAAGTTTAGACCCGAAAGTCGACAGTAATATACTTCATTCGATACAAACTCTGTTTTTTGAGGATCCATAGGATAGTGAGAACAGTAAAGATTTCCACATATCCGGCCAAATCGTTGAATAATTGATTCTATCAATCTGAATAAAATCGCCGTCAAATCGGTGCCTTCATACTCTTACTAATTAGGAAATGGCCCGGATATCGGTACGAAATATTAGCTTTGACAATGAGCGAACAAGAGGAATAATGGGACATGGTATCAAATTTCTTGTAAGACTATCCATTAGAAATGAATTCTCTAGCATTGTTCGATGACGGACGAAGAATTTCTTAGTACACTTGAAAGATAACCAGAAAATAGAAGAGAATAGTTTGATAAGGGTTTATGATTGTGATC
>PYDT01000522.1:0-11988 GCA_004837865.1 Musa balbisiana | reverse complement strand
GCGATGGTGTTGCAGTTCCGATTGAACGATAATGTAGGGTGATCATTTTGTCAACGGTGATCCTATTACACTCGTAGTCCTGGAAGGAGGAGAACCAACTATGAGCATTACATCGATAATTCACGCATTGTATACGTCATAGTCCGTCCTTTGTAGGGAAACTACCCGTAATAAACGAACTGGCAAAATGGATCTTGTTTATCATAAAGAGATTCGTTGTTCCTGACCCTGCTCACTTTCATTGTTATTTGAACAAAAAAGATCACACTAAAACTTTTGTAAAAAGTAGTATTGGTCCGAGTGGGGATAGCATTCTCTTCTGCAGTTATGGAGTTTTGGACAAATCCCAAACATCTCAGAGATAGATATAGAGGTAGGAATTTGTCGAACGAACGCACTCCTTGTATTACGTCAGGAGTCCATTGATGAAAAGGGGCTGGGGAAAGCTTGAACCCAAATTCCTACAGTGAGGATATAAGCGCAATTGAAATTCATGGGGAGTGATACATTTTGTGTATTGATAAGACCATTCACGATTTATTGAAGCTCGATACCCCCAGATGACCCATATAGCCAGAGGAACCATGAACAGAATAGAAGAGCTTGCCCCCACCAACCATGAGTAAGTATTTCAGAGTACGCCTCATTAGACCGAATCTCTCTTGGTATATCCCGATAATAGGTAGGAACATAAACTGAAACATTTCTGAGCGAAAAAGATAGTTATTATCGTTAGCCCCACATAAAAAACTTCCTCCTAAGTAGCTGTTAATACGAATAACAGAAAACTCTTGTTATAGCCATTTTGTACATTCAATGTACTCTACGGATAGAGGAATACATGGTGGAACAAGTAAAATAAGAAATTGAAAGATTTCGTTGAAATTGTCGTTTGGAAATTTCCCGAAAGCAATTATAGGTTCTTCTCCCATCGGAACAATAGGGCGTTATGCTTATTACTAAAACTTGTGAAGAGCGGAAATAAAAACCAAGGTATATCCTTTGATCAGAGGTTGAATCGATAATTAAGAAGAGGAATTAGGCCACAAAAATTAGGAACATTCTGGGGAAAATGAAACTTCCATGGACAGGAAGCAAATGAACGCTTTCATAAAAATTCTCGTAGAAGCGGAGAATGAAGTTTTCATTCGTACCTGCCGTCATAATTAGTAATGCATCCAATCTCCGAACAAGTCCCAATCGTTTCGAACCTTTCTATTTTGGAATGGGATATTTACGGAATTCCCCATGAATAGGATCAAACCCTTATTCCATGATATTTCCATAAGATTCTCCTTTCTATTCTTACGCAAGCCCCCGGAGAAGGGATGAGTTGCTCCATTATGTTTCATCTTTCTTCCTTTTGGTTTTTAGAGAAAGATTATCGTCCGATTTCTTTTTATATTGAGTCTTTCGATCGAGAGATGTAGGATCCCATGTGTCTATATATAGAGACTGTGATGGATAAAGAAAATGTGCAAAAAGCTCTATTTGCCTCTGCCTTCTAGGGTCTCTTCCTTTTGCGTAGGCATCGCCACTCCCTGGACAGACAGCATCTATAATTCGGAACTTAATTTGAAAAGCAATATTGCGACCCGGGGACGTTTTCGGGAGTGCCCCTAATAACCAACGAATGCAAGTGCTTTTCCTTGTGTAGATTCCTATTTCAACTAGGAATTGATGGGTCGATCCGCCTACACGTCTTGCTTTTACTGCTATATCGGGAGTTACTCCACGTATGCTTGACGTAAAACAGAGATAGTGGATTTTTTCTGTTCTTTTGTTGAATCTTTTCATGGCTCGCTAAGATAATTTGAAAAGCCAATGATTTCCGGGTTTCAGAATACGGTTAAACAACCTGAACTAATCGATACGCTAAATTGGATTAGGATTTTGAGTTTTTCTTCTGCAGTACCTCGACGTGACATGGCGTTGAAAGAGGTTCAAGAACAGTTTTCTTTTATAAGGGCTAAAAAAACGAATTACGATTTT
Source organism: Musa balbisiana (assembly GCA_004837865.1). Taxonomy (NCBI): domain Eukaryota; kingdom Viridiplantae; phylum Streptophyta; class Magnoliopsida; order Zingiberales; family Musaceae; genus Musa; species Musa balbisiana. The sequence continues at coordinate 9,996 of PYDT01000522.1, read as the reverse complement.
GGCTTTTGACCCATATTTTGGAGGGTGGATCTCGAAAATATGAAAGATCTACCTCCAAGCCGTACATCGAATTCATCGATTACGGCTTTCCACAGAAATTCTATAGTATCTATGAGATCGAGTATGGGAATTTGTTTATACTCACTTTAAATTGAGTATCCGTTTCCTCCTTTTCGCTAGGATTGGAATCCTGTATTTTACTATCAACGGTCGAGGTACTTAGGTTTTCCGAAAATAGTGTAATGTAAAAAGAAGGGCTTCAATCATTGCTATTGACTCGACCTGTTCTAAAAAAAGTCGAGGTTTCGATTGTTGTTGACACCGACAAAGTAAGGAAAACCCTCTGAATGATTTCAATATTGGACCGGGAATATAATAGTTCGAATAGAATTCTCTTTAGAAAGAAGATTTTTGTCTCATGGTAGCCTGCTCAGTTTCACTTACGAAACTTTTGTTATTGGGTTTTAGCCATACACTTCACAATGTTTCTAGCGTTCCCATGGCATCATCAAATGATACAAGTTTTGGATAAGAATCTACAAACGAACTAGAAAGGCCCTGTGTGACGATCTTTACTCGACAGCATCAGGGTTCTCGAACAATGTGATAGTTCTCACACCGGGGTAAATCCTTAACCCTTCCTCCTCTTACGAATACTTACAGAATGGTCTGTAAATTTTGGCAATACCAGGTATAAAGCAGTGATTTCAAATCCAGAGTTAATCGTACTCTGGCAAACTGTACGGAAGGAAGGTTTGGTTGTTGTGGGTTGATAGTGGAAAAGTTGACAGATAAGTCACCCTTACTGTCACTCTACAGAACCGACCTGAGATTGTTCCCTCATCCGGCTCCTCGTTCAATTCTGCGAAGTAATTGATCGTTTTCTTCGTTCGAGAATCTCCTACCTTATTCCCACTCCGTCCCGAAGAGTAATAAGACAATGCAGTCACGTTTTCATGTTCAATTGAACACTTTCCATTTCTATGATCAAAGGGGAAGATTCTTCTGTCTTTTTACCAAAAACATATTGCGGATCAAATCACGATCTTATAATAAGAACAAGAAAATCTTTCTCAGATCAATCACCTTGCCAGTATTTTCGAAGAATCGAAAGATCCTTGTTCGAGAGTTTGAATTTGTTATTTGGAAGCTGGGCTATTCTATCTTATACTGTATTTGAATATGCGACTATTTTTGTTTTTGCTTTATTACTTTATTTCATTCGATTTTCCTTTCCTCTCTTTCTTTTATTCCCTTCCATCATACCTTAAGTTCCCATTGGGTTGTTGATTCCTGTAGAAATTGACCATTTTCTCATCGAGCGAAGGGTCGAAACAATAATCAGATTATTTTCGATCAAAAACAAAAAGTTTACTATGGAAATCTTCGGTTTTTTTATCTCCGCTTATCCCTTCCCCACAGCGGTTGAATCATAGAGACTTTTCTCTGTTGAATCGATATTATTACATTCCAAGTCCTTCCCGATACCTCCAAGGAAAATCCCGAATGGGATACAAAATGACGGGTAGTGTGAGCTTATCCATGCGGTTATGCACTCTTCAAATAGAATTCATTTTCTCGAAAAGATCAGGCTTTCGTGATTTAGTGAGCGTCCGAGATCCTTTCGATGCCTATGTTGTGTGGAAGGGAATATCCATATGATCCGAGCGATTGCGTAAGCCGCCCCCGGTAGCAATGGAACCGGCGGAAAGTATACAGAAAAGACAGTTTTGTTTCATTCTATATTTATATTAGTATTAGTAGTGATCCCGGTTCGGATTCTATTAGTTATTAGTTAGTGATACCGTCGGTGAGTCCTTTTCTTCGTGATGAGACTGTTGGAACCAGTCCGACATTTTTGTCTCTGTGGACCGAGGAGAAAGGGGCTCCGCGGGAAGAGGGTTGTACGTGGAGATGAAGGAAGAAAGGAGGTCAACCTGCTTCAAAATATCCAACATGGATTCTGGCAATGCAAATGGAGTTGGGACCCTCATGTCATCCGAAGAACAGTCTTTCCACAGAGGTAAATCTTTGCCTGCTGGGCAAGGAGGATAGTAAGTTCCAATTCTCGGTAGGACATGGATTTCTATACTCTGAACTAATATTCTATACCTATGAATTAATATTTACTTATAAACTATGGAAATTCCATAATGAAAATGAAGTAGTTAATGGTGGTTACCATTATCCTTGTTGTATGTATTCTAAAGAAAAGGAATTGTCCGTTATTTTATTCTTTCGAGGTCTCAAAAAAGGGGGTGGAAAACACATAGGAACTTCTTGAATGGGAAATTGAAAAGAATGTAGCTCCGTTCTTCGGAAATGGTAAGATCTTTGGCGCAAGAAGAAGGGGTGATCTATACCCATCTTGACTTGGTCTGATTCCCCTCTCTTTTTAACAATACCGAGTCGGGTTCTTCTTACCCGTATCGAATAGAACATGCTGAACAAATCTTCTTCTGTAAATGCTATGACTCGCTTTAGATCGGGAAACGCGTACGGATTTATGAAACCATGTGCTATGGCTCGAATCCGAGTAAATATATTTCCCGATAGGAGAAGTTGGACAATTGAAAAAATCCAATTTTTCCCCTATTGTCTATCCATACCATTATTTTTACTATCATAATAGTGCGAAAAGAAGGCAAGCGCTCAAGTGTTCAGGAATAGTGGCGTTGGAGTTTGCTCGACCCTTTGCCTTAGGATTGGTTAGTTCTATTTCTCGAGGGGACGGGAAGGGATCAAAAACTCAGCGGTATGAAGGTCACCTTTTTTTCCCGGGTGGAAGTCATTTCAGTTCGAGCCTGATTATCCCTAAACCCAATGTAAGTGTTTATATGTTTGACTTGCTCCCCGCCGTGATCGACGCGAATGGATAGAGGCTTGTGGGATTGACGTGTGATAGGGTAGGATGACTATATTGATGGGAGCGAACTCCAGGCTAATATTGAAGCGCATGGATACAGTTATGCCTTAGAATGAAAGAGAATTCCGAATCAGCTTTGTATACGAACAAGGCAGCTATAAGTAATGCAACTATGAATCTCATGGAGGAGTTCGATCCTGTCAGGATCGAACGGGCGGCATGACTAACACATGCATAGTCGGAAGGGAAGGGTGTTCCGGGGCGGACGGGGGAGTAACGCGTAAGCACATGCCTTGGGAGGGGAACAACAACTGGAAACCGGTTGCTATACCCCGTAGGCTGAGGGAGCAAAAGGAGAATACGCCCGAGGAGGGGCTTGCGTTGATTAGTAGTGGTGAGGTATAGCTTACCAAAGGCGATGCTCAGTAACTGGTCCGAGAGGATGATCAGCCAAGCACTGGGGACTGAGACACGGCCCAAGGACTCCTACGGACGGCAGCAGGGGGAATGTTCCGCAATGGCGGAAAAGCATGACGGAGCAATGCCGCGTGGAGGTAGAAAGGCCCACGGGTCGGGAACTTCTTTTCTCGGAGAAGAAACAATGACGGTAGCTGAGGAATAAGCATCGGCTAAACTCTGTGCCAGCAGCCGCCGAGTAAGAAAGAGGATTGCAAGCGTATCCGGAAATGATTGGGCCGTAAAGCGTCTGTAGGTGGCTTTCAACGTACCGCAGTAAATCCCGGGCTTCAACCTGGACCGGCGGTGGTCGGAAATACCCAAGTGGAGGTACGGTAGGGGCCGAGGAATTTCCGGGGAGCGGTTTTGAATGCGTAGGATGATCGGATAAGACGAAACACCAACGGCGAAAGCACTCTGCTGGGCCGACACGACAATGAGAGACGAAAGCTAGGGGAGCACTGGGATAGATACCCGAAGTAGTCCTAGCCGTAAACGATGGATACTAGGCGCTGTGCGTATCGACCCGGCCAGTGATGTAGTAACGGTAAAGTATACCGCCTGGGGAGTACGTTCGCAAGAATGAAACTCAAAGGAATTGGACGGGGGCCCGCACAAGCGGTGGAGCAGTGGTTTAATTCGATGCAAAAGCGAAGAACCTTACCAGGGCTGACATGCCGTGAATCCTCTTAGCTAAAGAGAGGGGTGCCTTCGGGAACGCGGAAACAGGTGGTGAATGGCTGTCGTCAGCTCGTGACGTAAGGTGTTGGGTTAAGCCCGCAAAACGAGCGCAACCCTCGTGTTAGTTGCCACCATTGAGTTTGGAACCCTGATAAAAGATGCCGGTGATAAGCCGGAGGAAGGTGGGGGATGACGTCAAGTTCATCATGCCCCTTATGCCCTGGGCGACACACGTGCTACAATGGCGGGGAAAAGGGGTCGCGAATTCCAGCGAGGGTTGAGCTAACCCAAAAACCGTCCTCAGTTCGGATGCAGGCGCAACTCCGCCGGCATGAAGCAGGAATCGAGTAAATGCCGGTCCGCCATACGGCGGGAAGTCGTTACCGGGCCTTGCTTGTACAACAACCGCCGTCACATATGGGGAGACTGGCCATGCCCGAAGTCGTTCCCTTACCGCAAGGAGGGGGATGCCGAAGGCGGTGGACTAAGTGACGGGATGAAGTCGTAACAAGGTAGCCGTACGGAAGGGCGGAGGATCAACTCCTTTGCAGGGGAGCTAATGATTATGCTGTTGGGTATTTGGTTTGACACTGCTTCACACCCAAAAAGAAGCGAGCTCGTCTGAGCTAAGCTGGTATGGAAGTCGTCTTTCGTTATCGACGGTGAAGTAAGACAGCTCATGAGATTTATCCTAGGGTCGGACAAGTTAGTGATGGATCCCCTTTTTTACGTCCCCCTGTCCCTCGTGTGGCGACATGGGGACGTAAAAAGGAAAAGGGATGGAGGTTTTCCGCTTTGGCATAGGCAGGGCCTCACACTGGGAGGCCCACACGACGGGCTATTGCTCAGTGGGTAGAGCGAGCCCGATAATTGCGTCGTTTGGTGCCTGGGCTGTGAGGGCTCTCAGCCACATGGATAGTCAATGTGCTCACAAGCGCCTGACACGGAGATGTGGATCTCACAAGGAACATTCGCATGCGCGTACTCCTCCTGTTCGCAATCGGAGTTTAAACCAAATTCATCCAGGAGGATAGAGGGGCGATTCAGGTGAGATCCAATGTAGATCTAACGTTCTATCACTCGTGGGATCACGGGCGGTCCGGGGGGGACCACCACGGCTCCTCTCTTCTCGAGGAATCCATACATCCCTTATAAGTGTATGGACAGTATCTCTAGAGGCACAGGTTGTGTTTTAGGTCGGACTCAATGGGAAAATGGAGCAACTACCAACGGGAGAAAATGAGCACCCTAAAAAAGCATCTTAAGACCAAGAATAAGAGATCGCCCATTTAATTCTGGGGTGACGGAGGGATTCGTTCCATTCGGAGCTTTTTTTTGTCATGCTTTTCCCGGAGGTCTGGATGAAAGCCGCAATCAATAGGATTTCCTAGATTCTCCCTTCCGAAAGGAAGAACGTGAAATCTTTTTCCTTTCCGCCGGGACCAGGAGATTGATTAGCATAAGAAGAATGCTGGTATAAGAACTCACTTCTGAGTCTTCGACCCCCCAGTCACTACGAGCGCCCACGATCGTGCAAATGGGATGTGTCTATTTCTCTATCTCTTGGACTCGAACTGGGAGCAGTTGAAAAAGGATCTTGAGTGTCTCGGGTTGGGCAGGGAGGGTCTGTCTTAACGCCTTCTTTTTTCTCCCATCGGAGTTATTTCACAAGGCTTGTCAGGTCAGGGGAAGGGGAACAAGCACACTTGAAGAGCGCAGTACAACGGAGAGTTGTATGCTGCGTTCGGGAAGGATGATTCGCTCCCGAAAAAAGAATCTAGATTCTCTTCAAAGGGTGATCGTAGGTGCGATGATTTACTTACGGGGAGAGGTCATCGGGTTCAAGTCCAGGGATGGCCCAGCCTGCGCCAGGGAAAAGAATAGAAGAAGCATCTGACTTTCATGGCATACTCAATTGGCTCGGGGGGATTTAGCTCACGTGTAGAGCTCCGCTCTTGCAATTGGGTCGTTGCGATTACGGGTTGGATGTCTAATTGTCCAGGGCTGGTAATGATTAGTATCTTGTTACCTGAACGGTGGCTCACTTTTTTAGTAAGGGGGAAGAGACCGAACATGACACTGAAAAGACTCTATGAGACAAAAGGCTGGGCTGTCAAGAACGTAGAGGAGGTAGGAGGGCAGTTGGTCAGATCTAGTATTGGATCGTACATGGGACGATAGTGGAGCGGCGGCTCTCCTAGGGTTCCGCATTGGGATCCCGGGGAAAGAGGAGCAAGTTGGCCCTTGCGATTAGCTTGATGCCTATTCCTGCAACCCTTGGAGCGAAATGTGGCAAAAGGAAGGAAATCCAGGACCGACCCATCGTCTCCACCCCGTAGGAATACGAGATCACCCAAGGACGCTTCGGCATCCAGGGGTAACGGACACCGACATAGCCCTGTTCAATAAAGTGGCACGCATTAGCTGTCCGCTCTCCGGTTCGGGGCAGGAAGGGTCGGGGAGAAGGGCAACACTCGTTCTTAACAGCATTCTTAAGACCAAAGAGTCGGGAGGCAAAAGGGGGGAGAGCTCTCCGTTCCTGTTCTTTTTTCCTGTAGCTGGATTCTCCGGAAACAAGAATCTTAGAATGGGATTCCAACTCAGCACCTTTGGATTTTTGAGAAGAGTGATCTTTGGAGAGCACAGTACGATGATAAGTTGTAAGCTGTGTTCGGGGGGGGAGTATGTCAATCGTTGGCCCGCTATGGAGAAGAATTAGTCGGGACAGGCCGAGAGGCGGGGTTTACCTGTGGCGGATGTCAGCGGTTCGAGTCCGCTTATCTAAGCCCGTGAACTAGCTGATTACTATGATTAGACCCAATTCGGCAGTTCGGATTTATGATTTATCATTCATGGACGTTGATAAGATCTTCTATTAGCAGCCTTAGGATGGCATACCATTAACGTTAATGGCGAGGGTCAAACGAGAAAGGTTACGGTGGGATACCGAGGCACCCAGAGACGAGGAAGGGCGTAGCAAGCGACAGAAATGCTTCGGGGAGTTGAAAAACCATAGATCACGGACCGAGGATTCCCGAATAGGTCAACCTTTCGAACTGCTGGAATCCATGGGCAGGCAAGAGACAACCTGGCGAACTGAAACATCTTAGTAGCCGAGGAAAAGAAAAGCAAAACGCGAGTCCGTAGTAGCGGCGAGCGAAAATGGGACCAAGCCTCTAACGTGAAACGGGTTGTGGGAGAGCAATACAGGCGGTCGTGTGACAGTGCGAAGCGGGGAATGAATGCTGCACCCTAGATGGGCGAATAGGTCCAGTAGCCGAAAGCATCACTAGCTACGCTTCTGACCGCGTAGCAGGGGAAAGTGGAATCCCGGGTGAATCAGCAAGGACCCTTGCAAGGCTCTAATACTCCTGGGTGACCGATAGCGAAAGTAGTACCGTGAGGGGAAAGGTGAAAAGACACCCCCATCGGGGAGGTGAAATAGGAAACATGAAACCGTGGAGCTCCCAAGCAGTGGGAAGGAGAATGTTGTGATTTCTGACCGCGTGCCGGTGAAGAAATGAGCCGGCGACCATAGGCAGTGCTTGGTTAAGGGAACCCACCGGAGCCGTTAGCAAAGTGAGTCTTCATAGGGCGATTGCATGCTTATGGACCCAGAACCTGGGTGATCGATCCATGACCAGGATGAAGCTTGGGGAAAATAAGTGGAGGTCCGAACCGACTGGATGTTGAAGATCAGCGGAGAGTTGTGGTAGGGGTTTGAAAATGCCACTCGAACCAGAGTAGCTGGTTCTCCCGAAATGCGGGAGGAGCAGCAGTGATGGACATCTAGGGGTAAAGCACTGTTCGGGGCGGCCGCTGAGAGCGGTACCAAATCGAGGCACCTCTGAAACATAGATATGACCACAATAAGAGGGATCAAGGCGGCCAGTGAGGGACGAGGGGGATAAGGCTCATCGTACGAGAGGGAAAACAGCCCGGACACAGCTAAGGCCCCTCAAATGAACCCGCTCAGTGATAAAGGATGTAGGGGTGCAGAGACGCAGGAGGTTTTGCATAGAAGCAGGCCACCCTTGAAAGAGTGGTAATAGCTCACTGATCGAGCGCGCTCTTGCGCCGCGATGAACGGGGCTAAGTCGATCGCCGAAGCTGTGGGGATGTAAAAATGCATCGGTGGTAGGGGAGCGTTCCGCCTTTAGAGCGAAGCACCGACGCAAGCAGTGTGGACGAAGCGGAATTGAGACTGAGAAGTCGGCTTGAGTAACGAAAACAATTGGTGAGAATCCAAGCACCGAAACCTAGGGTTCCTCCGCAGGTTCGTCCAACGGAGGGGGAGTCAGGTAAGATGAGAGCGAAGGCGTAGTAGATGGACAAAGAGTGGAATATTCCTGTTAATACCTTGTGGTCCCTAGGGACGGAGGAGGCTAGGTTAGCCGAAGGATGGTTATCCCGGTTCAAGGACGCAAGGTTGACCCTTGCTTTTTCAGGGTAAGGAAGGGGTCGAGGGAAAGGCCTCGAGCCAAGTCGAGTACCAGGCGTTACGCGCGAAGTAACCCATGCCATACTCCCATGAAAAGCTCGAAACGACTTCAACAAGGGTACCTGTACCCGAACCGACACAGGTGGTATTATAGAATACCTAGGGGGCGCGAGACAACTCTTCTCTAATGACTCTGCAAAATAGCCCTAACTTCGTGAGAAGGTGCCATCCTCACAAAGTGGGTCGCAGTGACCAGTCCCGGGCGACTTTTTTACCCAAAACACATGTCTCCCAAAGTCCGTAAGACCATGTATGGGGGCTGACGCCGTGCCCAGTGTCCGGAAGGTCAAGGAAGTGGTGACCTTATGAAGCAGGGAGCCGGCGACCGAACCCCTGTGAATCGGCGGCCGTAACTATAACGGTCTAAGGTAGCGAAATTCCTTGGTCGGGTAAGTTCCGACCCGCACGAGACGGCGTACGTCTGGGCCCTGTCTCGGAGAGAGTCTTCGGTGACATAGACATGTCGTGAAGTGCGGACTACCCGCACCTTGACAGAAGACCCTTATGAGGCTTTACTGTTCCCGTGGATGGGCTTTTGGCCTGTTCCTGCGCAGCTTAGGGTGGAGGCGAAGAAGGCCCTCCTCCTGTGGTGCCCGAGCCATCAGTGAGATACCACCGCGGAAGAGCTAGAATTCTAAACCGTGATGTCAGACCTACGGCCAAGGGACATTCCTCGTAGACAGTTTCTAAATGGGCGTAGGCCTCCCAACAGGTAAGGAGGCGTGCAAAGTTTTCCTCTGGCCGGACTGATATTGGCCCTCGAGTGCAAAGACAGAAGGAGCTTGACTGCCAAGACCCACCCGTCGAGCAGGGACGAAGTCGGCCTTAGTGATCCGACGGTGCCGAGTGGAAGGCCGTCGTCTCAACGGATAAAAGTTACTCTAGGGATAACAGGCGGATCTTTCCCCAAGAGTGCACATTCCGACGGTGAAGGTTTTGGCCCTCGATGTCGCTCTTCGCCACCTGGGGCTGTAAGTATGTTCCAGGGTTGGGCTGTTCGCCCATTAAAGCGGTACGTGAGCTGGGTTCAGAACGTCTTGAGACATTTCGTCTCATATCCGGTGCGGGGGGCGTTGAGCATTGATAGACCTTCCCTAGTACGAGAGGAACAGGGGAAGGACGCACCTCTGGTGTACCAGTTATCGTGCCCACGGTAAACGCTGTATCCAAGTGCGGAGCGGATTACCTGCTGAAAGCATCTAGTAGCAAGCCCACCCTAAAAACCCAAGATGATTCTCTCTTATTCCGACTTCCCCAGAGCCCCCGGGAGCACAGCCGAGACAGCGACGGGTTCTCCTGGTCCCTGCTGGGATGGAGCGACAGAATATTAGAATCCAAGATAAGTTCAACGGCCGAGACGAGCCGTTATCATTACGATAGGTGGGGGTTCAAGTGGCCTGCAGTGATGTATCGCTGAGGCATCCTAAGCAGACCGAGAGATTTGAACCTGTTTCCACATACGACTGATCAATTCGCTCAGGCACTCGCCATC
>PYDT01001462.1:0-11988 GCA_004837865.1 Musa balbisiana | reverse complement strand
TGGTTGGCCATAGAGGAGCGTATGAAGATGAGGTTCATGTACGGTTTTGGAATAGCGATGGAAACAGTAATGGTTATTATCGACTATAATTATCTAAAAGTGTAAGTACGTTGATATCGTTGACGCACAGTCCAAATAGGGCTTGTGGGGGTGGAATCTATGGGCGTAGCCCATAGGATTTATAGTTTCAGAATTCTTTAGATGAATGTGAGAGATTGCCCTTTGATTTACCAGCAGCGGAGGAAGGAGGGAATTAGTAGCAGGTTATCAAAAACCGAATATTCAGGTCTCAGATTTGCGGTTATTTATCTGATTCTTACATAAGTCTATCGCTCTTCTGGATTCGTGAACGGTTCGTTACTAGGTGGGTGATTGATTTTCCGTAAATATCCATTCTGAGCTGTTCGGAATAAAAAAATAGCTGGAGTCGTGGAATGACAATTGGTATCGTTATTACACTTAGTTAAAGCTTATTGTTTCTGTTCATTCCAGACCTCACTCGAGACTGGCTGCTGGGCGGTGCCACCGCCGGCCAGGGAAATCTGGATCCGAAGGGGGCTGGATCCATTCGGCCCAATTTGTTCTGGTTAAGGGCCCAATTGCCCCAAGATTAAGTTATGGGTCACCTCCCATTTGCTACGTAATAATCATGCAACTACAAATTTTCAAGACATTTACTGCCACTTGCGCCGGGCCATCAATAGCTTTTCCGTCGAGCTTCCGGCGAACTTCGGCAATCATCAGGACGAACCTCTGGCGATGCTCGGTGGACTTCCGGCAAACTCTGGACTTGCGTGACCACCCTTTTTTTTTTCAGCGAGTTATGATGAGCTTCTTTGGCAAGCTCTGGACTTCTTCGGATTTGTTCCCACAGAACCTCCGATGACCGTCCGGACTTCCGTCGAACTCGCGAACCCCAACGGTGATAATATTGTTTGACTTCGGCGCAATCCGCTGCATGTCTTACTTTCATCTGTTAATCCTGCACCATTTCTAACATATGGATTAGATATTAGATCACAAATGACAATTGACTTCATCATCAAAATCCGAGATTCAACAATCTCCCCCTTTTTAGAGACATAAATTGATACGGAGTTAACTGTAACTCCCCGTATCTATATGCCATACTCAAGATAGTCATTGTGGAATTCAAGAGCCTTGAAGCACAAGAGACAATTATTGATAAGTTAAGATTGTTTAACCTTATCAATACTTTAATCATGATTCCTATCATGAGTATCTCTCTGAAAAATGATGTCAGGCTTGACCTATCTTTTTTTAATTACATTTTAAATGTGAAGGATAGTAATGGTAGCAATTAATTCATATGGTAAGATATCAACATGGGAAAATTAGTGCAAGTCTTGATATCTTAACATAAGGAAAATATTTTCAAGGGTTTAGCAATCATAGCATTTCTACATCAAATTTACCATTATTCGATTGTAAGCTGTTAACATAAGTCAAACTTTCAAATTATGGCACTCTAGCATCAATTCATATATTTCTCCCCTTTGTATCAACAAAAAGGAGAACGCTATAAGCAAATTTTTAAAACACAAGTAATGTAGGAATTTTCAACAATGAGTGATAGCATACCCATTATTAACAACCTTAAAGGAAGATTAAAGCACGCTTTATTGTTTAGCAAGATCAAGATATTGTAGGTGAATCATATCCTTGCAAGGTAAAAACTCTCCTTTTCCTTTTTTTTTTTCAAGAAGGAAATTCAAGAAGGAATCATTTTATCAATCCATTTATCGAACCCAAGATTTTTCACATTTAAGCCTATGAAAGAGTATGTTAATTGATTCCACATGTCAAAAATCAATGCAATTATCAACTCGATATGGCATATTCTTATGGAGCTTACATTAAGTTCGAAATGAGAATAGGTATCAAGAAATCCGAAAATAAAATTTAACACTTTCATGAATTCGGACAAGGTTTGCTATAATTTTATAATTACAATCATGGAAGATAAAAACATGCTCTTATCATAGAAATTTTGATATCCAAAATACTATTTCCAACATATTATAAGGCATGTAATGTAAAATCATCATAGCATTGAGTGATGTGATTATGAATCAAGAAAGTCCAAAAATAGATTAATGAGTTCACGCATCGGGACAACATTAACATTCCTATTCCTTCTAATGAAATTAAAAATTGTTCTTCACTTAAAGGCTTTGTAAAAAATCAGCTAGTGATGTTTCGTATCAATGACTCTATAACTATAATCATGAGTAGCGACATATCTAGTATAAATGTGAGGTAATATCAAATGGTTTTGTGCTTAAGGGTTGAATGAGATTTTTGTTAAAAATAGGAGACACTTTGTTATCACATTTAATGGGATATTTTTAAGATGAACTTTATAATCTTCTAAGGTGTTTTCATCCAACACAACTTGTGCAAGCGCACTAGCTGCTATATTACTCAGCTTCGGTTGTTTGAAGTGAAACCGAGTTAGTTTATTTCGAGATGACCGGAAACAAGGAGCATGTCCAAAAATTGGAATGTTCTGTATGGTTTTCTATCTAATCTATATCCAGCAAAATCATGCACAGCATAACCAATTACCTCAAACTTCTCGGTTTTCGGATACCCATAATCCTAGATTTGTGGTACATTTAAAGATCTAAATATTCTTTTAACCGCTTTGAGAGGAGATAACTACCTTAGGCGTCTTCACGCAGTGAAAACACCTGAGCACAAAAGTCCTACACCTGAACCCCACCAACATAACTCTGGTCTATTGTAGTGAGGTAAAGTAAACTCTCACTATAATACCCTATACCACCGTTTTTTCGATACGAAGCGTTCTCCACTTTCGTCAACCTTCCTACTTATCCGTGGCCCACTCCGTGCTTTATGGAGTGTAATAGCTTTTTGAGCTTTCCATATTAAATCTCTTTAGCAAAGTCTAAAGCTATTTAGTTTGCAACCTAATACCAAGATGTCATTTCTTAGTGCTAAATTTGTAAAGACTAAGAAAAAGGTTAATTCCCCCCATCAAACCTCATTAAATTCTAGACTCATGGGTTTTGCAAAGGCTTCACAAAAGCGATCGTTTGTAGAACCAAAGATAATATCATCACATAAATTGACAATGAGAAAATTATTTTCAAAAAATTCTTCGATAAAAAACCCCCAAAAAAAATTTGTTTTTTGTAGTATCAACCTTGCCTTTTAAAATTATTTAATAAGGAAAAGAACTAAGTCTCTCATACCAACGCCTTGGGCTGGTTTAAACCATAGAGAGCTTAGTTAATTTAAAACACATGATTATGAGGCTATATTTTCAATCCGGGAGTGTGTTCAACATAAACTTCTTGGACAATAAAGCCATATAAGAAAAGCGCTTTTAAACATCCATTTGAAATAGCTAAAGTATTATTACTAGCATAGGTAAGGAGCACCATAGGCTTCAATTCTAGCCACAAGAGCGAAGGTTTCTTCGTAATCGATACCTTCTTCTTAGTTGAAACCTTTGGCTTACTAATCTAGCCTTGTTTCTAACCACGATACCATATTCATCTTGCTGTCTAGACCCATTTAGTACCAATAACGAAATGGTCTTTTGGCCTAAGGAACAAGGCTTCCAACCTCATTCGTCTCAAATTGATTTAACCATCGTGCATTGCAATAATCCATGAATCATCTTTCATGGCTTCGTTAATACATTTAGGTTAATTTGTTAGCGCGAGGAAAAGTGGGTTGGCACAAATTCTTAAGAGGAAGAAGAACTGTGTTTGAACCCCTTAGATGGTCTCCTAGAATTAGATCCGTAGGATGAGCATATACGTATTCCAATCCTTGGGTACGGATGTTTCGGAGAAGTAGAGCATCAAGTTGCTAGTTGGGAGGGGTTTTATTTTAAATTCAAAGAATCAAAATTAACATCATCATCAAAATCATTTTCTTGATTTTTTTGGACTCTCAGTGAAAACAACGTGAATAGATCTTCTATATTAACAGTTCTTTTATGAATTACGGGAAACGCTTTAGAAACCGAAGTAATAACCAAGAAAATTCCGTCATCGGATTTAGCATCAAAATTTTTCCTTACGGCTCCTTTCATTCCAAGATAAAACACTTGCACCAAAAAACTTTTAAAATATGAAACAGGGAGTTTTTTGTGTTCCAACTCATAGGGAGTTTTGGTGAGTAAGGGTCTATAAACTCTATTCAAAAATATAGCATGCAGTGTTTTACAGGTTCGGCCCAAAAATATGTGGGTAGCTAAATGTTCTTTCAACATGGTCTCTTGCCATGTCTTGTAAATTTCTATTTTTTCTTCTACTACACTTTTGTTGAGAGATTTCGTGAGTGAGAGAAGTTATGATTTATCAATTAAATTCCACAAAATTCTTGAAAATCCATGGTTTTGAAATTCACCACCATGATAACTTCAAGTGACGAAATCATAGAACCTTTTTCATTTGGACAAGTTTGCAAAAATAGTAAAAATCTAAAAGCATTCATTTTTATGTTTTAAAAATAAGTACATGTGTAACAACTATGTCATATACAATGACGGAAGCGTAATTTGCTACAACCTAGGGATTGATGTAGAGATACGTCCAAAACAAGGCCTATGGAATCAATTGAAGGCATAGAGGTGCTTACTTTGATCTAGATTTTAAAACTACCTATTAATTTGTTTTCCGAATGGACAAGCACACACTATTATCTTGATGAAACTTGCTATGAGGAACTCTTACAGTCTTTGGATGACATTTGAGTGATTAGTTTTCATGAAGCATGACCTAATCTCTCTTGCCAAAGCCAAGCTTCCTCATTCAAACAAAGTAACTCATTTATTACAAAAGATCATTGATGTCAATCGGTTGTATAAGTTATTTGGTTTTAATGCATCAATAGATGTGTTGTTTGTGTGGTTTTTCACTGATGCAAGCATTAGATTCGAATTGACAAAATATCCCTTTATCTCACAATTGACTAATGCTCAAGAGGTTATGTTTTAAAACCATCAACCTAACAAACATCTTATAAAGAAGTTGGATTGTTACCTATGGTTCCTTTGCCAATGATTTTACCCTTGTTGGTGGTCTCCGAAGGTGACATAGCCTTCGCTATTCTGTGAGTTTAGAGGAATTTAGATGGATCTCCGGTCCATATGCTGAGGATCCACTATCAGGGTACCATCTCTGCCTAGCTTGTGGATGATGTTGTTCTTTAACAGAAAGGAGATTTCAGGTACCCATTTACTTGGGTGCCTCAAATACTTGACCTAAATTGTTTATCAGTTGCATCGACTTTATCGTGGTTCCTTAGGGAAACCAAAATCAATTTGTTGGATAACTTTCTGAGTGGACAATGATAAGTTATATGTCCATGTTTGCACCAAAAGTTGCATTGCTTATTGGTGCCGAACCTATAAGAAGGGCCTTTAATGAAGGTGGTTGGATTTTGGTGAAGGGACTTCTCACATCCGATGCACTTCTTTTAGGAAGATGGGACCCTTATTTGGAAGGATCGATTCCAAGGGGGACGCGCTACAACTCAAATTTTCAAAGGTGTCCTTAAGTAAGCAAGTTCTCCTTTTGGAGAGTTTAGATCATGACATTTTTTACATGGAGCTAAAACTATCATGATATTGAATTTATAATTTATCCAAATTACAAGTAAGACTAAGGATCCTTTTGTATAAATTTGTTATGTTCTACTAATAGTTTTGGCATCACAAAGAAGGTAATGGAAGGCATTTAGTAATTCATCAAATGAGTAAATCTGCTTAATTTAATTTGTGACCTCCTCTTCCGATGGCCATTACGGCGTCTAGGAAGCAACTGCTCGGTGTTGGACTCCTATTCGGACCTTTGCGCTGTGAGTTCATCCCACGTGCTTTGAGCGCCTTCTTCTTTGGTGTCTAGTCTGGCTTGGGGACAATCATGTATAGTGTCCGGTTCTTGCATTCGTAGGCAAAATAACTTGGTCCTTTTTGGGTTCAAATGTATTTTTTGAGTCATTTTTAAAACTTGTTCTTTTAATGAATTTTTTGAATTCTTGTTAGAAGGCCAAGTCATCGCACAGTCTTCATCATCTTGACGGGTTCTCTCAAGGGTTTCGAAAAGTTCTAAGCCATATCCTTACTGTTCTTAGGAAGGATGTCTCTTCTGCTCTTCATGAGCTTTGCGAGTCATTTCGTAGGCAATAATGACCGATGAATTCTTAAAGAGGGAATTGTTTAGACCGAGCCTCTGAATAGCAGTGGATTTAGGGTCCAACCTTAGAAGGGATCTAGAATCTTATTTACGAGCTCACAAATCCGAAAAACTTTTGCCGAGTCCTTTTAGACATTGAAGACATCCGTGAAACGGGTGGTACACTATAGCTAATGTCCGCTCGGTTTATTCGGCAAAGTTCAAAAGAATGTATCAAAAGAGGACTTTTGACTCTTTCCATCTACTTGTGCTTTCGTGAGTCACTTCGAGATGTATGCAAATATTAAATGCGGTTTCACAACGAAACCATGTGGACACTCATTTGTATCAAGAGCACAAAAATACGGCATTCATAGCCTTGATTAAGAGCGAAAGTCTTCTTCTCCAATTCATTCAATAGATCATTGGAAGAGAAAACTTCGGAAAATCCATTTTTGGACAACTTCCACAGTTTCAAAAATCCATTGAAAAGGACAGATCCTCATTCGGGTCTGCCAATAGGTGTAGTCGTCTATTGAAAAGGGTGGACGTGTAATCGAGTGGCCCTCTTGATTTCGACGTCTGTCATCTCTCTTGGGTTTAATCCGATGAGGTTAACCGCTCTGATACATTTGTTAAGATCAAGAGCAATAAGAGGGGGGGGCAGATGAGGCAGCGGAAAACTTTCGATGATTTAAACGACGTGTATGATAAGAACTGAATCAGTATGAAAGTTCGAATCGAAAATTGACTTTAAACTTAAGATCCAAGTAAATGGCAGTTAAAGGTAAAGCTATGGGAAGTAGTTGCAGTTACGATAGCGAACCGACTGTAAAATTGCAAAACCGAGATGGTAGAGTGGTGTTCGGTAAATCTTGACCTACATCCTCCTTTTTGGCTTCCGCGTCCGATGAGGTCACAGACGTCCTAGGGCCTTCCTCAATAGGCGAAGGCAACCACACATTTACAGTTTCACTCCTTTTGCACAGGCACTAGGGAGACAAAACCCTTACAAATTGTTACACTACTCTCTGAATGATCAAAACTTCGAAGAAAAGAGGGAGAAGAACTTCTAGCCTTTACAACACTTTTAAGCTCTCAAAATTCAGAATTAAATGCTAAGTTTCGGTGTTTCATGATGAATGGGGGGGTTTATATAGGCCCCAAAATGATTAAATTTGAGCTCAAAAAATGCAAATTCCCTGTTTTCGGGGTCCTAGCGGTACTACGCCATAATGGGCGGTACTAGCCTGGACAGAGCTTGGAGACCGAGATCGGGAGGTACCACCGACGGACAGGGGCAGTGATACCAACCCAATTAACTCGGAGCACTGAGGCCCAGGCAGGTGCAACCGCCTGACAGGGGCGGTGCTACGCCCAGTCTCACTCGGAGACTGAGCCTAAGGGCGGTGCCACCACCTGACAAGGGCGGTGCCAACAGGCCCAAGCCTCACCTCCGAGACTCGAATGGCTGGGCGTGCCACCGTCGAACCCAAGCGGTGGCCACCGGCTGGCCAGGGAATCGGGATCCGAATGGGTTGATCCATCGGCCCCAAATTTGGGGTCGTTAAGGGCCCAATTGCCCCAAGATAAGTTAATGGGATCACCTCCCATTTCTAACTTAATCATCAGGCTAACTACAAAGATTTTCAAGCATTTACTGCAAACTGCTCAGTGCGTCAATAGCTTCTTTCCGTCGAGCTTCGTGCGAAACTTTCGTGATCATCGACGAACCCTCGCGATGCTCGGGATTCCGCAAAACCATGGACTTGCGATGATCCATGGGCGAGTTCGATGGTTCTTTGGCAAGCTCCTGGACTTTCGGATTGGTTCCCACAGAACCTCCGATGACTGTCCGGATTAGTACGAACTCTCGAACCCCAACGTGATCATAGTCTTGACTTCGGCGCAACTCGGGGCCGTCGTACTTTTCATCGTAGTTAATCTGCAATGATCTTAACATATGGATTAGATAACAATGAAATTGGGACTAATCATCAAAATACGAGATTCAACGATCTCCCCTCTTTTGGATGTGACAATCAATGATAACGGAGTTAACTTTAACTATCCCTATCTATAAGCCATACTCAAGATAAGTTCATTCTTGAATTCAAAGCCTTTGAATGCAAGGAAGAGACCATAGTGATAAGTTAAGATTGTTTAACCTTATCAATACTTCCATCATGATTCCTATCATGATGTACTCTCTGAAATGATGGCAAGCTGACATCTTTTTTTAACTTTACATTCAATGTGAATGATCGTAATGGTAGCAATTCATTTTCATATGGTAAGATATCAACCATGTGGAAATTACGGTGCAAGTTCGTGATATCTTCACAATAATGCAAAATGTCAGTGGTTAGAATCATAGAATTTATATCATCCAATTACCATATATTCGATGTAAGCTTTTTAACATAATTCAAATTCAAATATGGCATCATAGCATCAATTCATAATTGTCTCCCACTTTGTCATCAACAAAAAGGAGAACGATATAAGGCAAATTTTTAAACCCACCGTAATTGATAGGTAATGTTTTTCAACAAGAGTGATATGCATACCAATTTATACAAACATATCAAGGGAAAGATTAAACACGCTAATTTTTAACAAGGATCAAGATATCGTATGTGAATCAATGTCCTTGCAAGTAAAAAAATCGTCTTTTCCTTTTTTTTCAAGAGGAAAGTATAAAGAAGGATCATTTTATCAAATTCATTTATCAAAAAGATTTTAACATTATTAAGCTATGAAAGATGCATGTTGCTAATTGATTCCACATGTCAAAAATCAGACATCAAAACGAGTATAGCTATGGATTAGGAGAGCTACATAAGTTCGAAAGAGAACAGGTATCAAGAAAATCGCAACTAAAATTTAACCGTTCATGCATTCGGACAAGGTTTGCTATAGATTTTCAAAGGACAATCAACGATAAACATGCTAATTATTCATGGAAATTTTATATCCAAAATACATTAATTTCCACATCTTACTAAGGCATGTCATCATGTAAAATCATCCTTAGCATTGAGTGATTGATATGTGAATCAAGAAAATCCGAACAATAGATTTAATGAGTTCAAGCATTGGAACACATTAACAGTGCATAATTCTCTTCTAATGAAATTAAATTGTTATTCCCTTAAAGCTTTGTAAATTAATATTAGCTAGTTGAGGTTTACGTATCAATGAACCTCTATAACTATATCAGATTAGCGGAAATGATCTAGTATAAGTGATGTCTAGTATCAATTATGTTTTATTTCTTGGAGTGTTTGAATGTAGATTTTTGGGTAAACTATAGCCACTTGTGTTAGCACATTTAATGGAAATTTTTAAGATAAAACTTACCATAATCTTCTAAGGTGTTTTTCATCCACACAACTTGGAACAGCATGCACTAGGTGCTATATACTCCGCTGGTTGTTGATTAGTGCAACCGAGTTTTGTTTCTAGATGACCTGGAAACAAAAGAATGTCCCAAAATGACATGTTCGGATATGCTTTTTTCTAGCGAATCTACATCAGCAAAATTGTATCAGGTAAGCAATTAACTCAAACTTCCGGTTTCGGATATCATAATCCTAGATTTTGGTACCTTTAAGAATCTAAATTATTCTGTAACCGCTTTGAGATTGGATATCTTAGGGTTCGATTGAAACCTAGCACAAAGTCCTACATGAACATGAATATGGTTAGTGTAGTGAGGTAAAGTAAACTACTATCATACCACTATAATTGTTTTTTGATCGAAGCTTTCTCCACTTTCGTCAACTTTAATCTAGGGATGTCTAATAAGGAGGTGTGAATAGCTTTTGAGCTTTCCATATTAAATCTCTTTAGCAAAGACTAAAGCATATTTAGTTGAATAATTAAAGATGTCATGTCTTAGTTGCTTAATTGTAAGTAAGAAAAAGGTTAATTCTCCCCATCAACTCATTTCAAATTTCTAGACTCAGGGTTTAGCAAGGATCACAAAGAGATTCGTTTGTAGAACCAAAGATAATATCATCAACATAAATCTGAACATGAGAAAATTATTTTCAAATTCTTGATAACAATGTAGTTATCAACCTTGCCTTGTTTGTAAAAATATTTTTAATACTAAAAGAACTAAGTCTCCTCCTCATACCAATCCCTGGGCTTGTTTTAAACCATAGAGAGCTTAGTTCATTAAACACATGATTAGTTTGTGAGAGCTATTATTTTTCAAATCGGGAGTTGTTCAACATACAACTTCTCGGAAATAACCATTAGCAAAAGCTCTTTTAACTCCATTGACATAGCTTAAAATTAAGTATTCTGAGCTAGGTAAGAGCATCCTTAAGGCTTCTAATTTAGCCACGGAGCGAAGGTTTCTTCGATCGATACTTCTCTTGGTTGAACCTTTGGCTACTAATCGAACCTTGTTTCTAAACCACGATACCATATTCATCTTGCTTGTTTCTAAAGACCCATTTTAGTACAATAACTAACTGGTCTTTGGCCTAGGACAAGTTTCCCAACCTCATTTCTCTAACTTGATTAACTCATCTTGCATTGCACTAATCCATGATTCCATCTTTCCTGGCTTCGTTAATACATTTGGTTCAATGTGGAGAGAAAAGGCGGCGTTGGCACAAATTCTTTAAGAGAAGAAACGTGTTTGAACCCCCTTAGATGGGCTCCTAGAATTAGCTCTTAGGATTGAGCACTACATATTGCCAATCCTTGTGTAAGGATTTTTCGGAAGTGGATGCCTCCAGTTGTTAGTTGGAGAAGGGTTTTTATAATCAAAGAATCAAAAATTAACATCAGCATCAAAATCATTCGCTGATTTCGGAAATCTAATTGAAAAACAACATGAATAGATTCTTCTATAAATAAAGTTCTTTTATTGATATACAAAAGATGTAGATAACCGAAGAATAACCAAGGAAAATTCCTTCATCGGAATTTAGCATCAAATTTTCACTACGCATCTTTTTTCATTCAAGCATAAAACACTTGCACCCAAAACTTTCAATAGAAACATGGGTTTTTTGTTGTTCCACAACTCATAGATTTTGTCAGTAATGGCTTACTAGACTCTATTCAAAATATAGCATGCAGTGTTTACCGCTTCGGCCTCACCAATATTTGGTTGGCTAATGTTCATCAACATGGTTTCTTGCCATAGCTTGTAAATTTCTATTTTTGTCTTTGCCACCAACTACTCCATTTGTTGGTATGATTTCTTGTAGGAGAGAAGTTTGATTGTATCCATTAATTCACCAAGTCTTGAAAATCATGGTTTTTAAATTCACCACCGATCAACTTCTAATTGACGAAATCATAGAATCTTTTTCATTTTGGACAAGTTTGCAAAACTTATAAAATAGCTAAAAGCATTCATTTTTATGTTTTAAGAATAAGTCCATGTTTATCTACTATAGTCATCTACAATGACTGAAAGCTATTTGCTACCACCTAGACGTGGATGTAAGATACTTCCAAAACCATTCCATATGGATCAAGTGTAAAGTCCTCCTGATGTGCTTATTTGATTCTTAATTGAAAACTAACCTTAATTTGTTTTCCTAATTGAACAAGCACACACACATTTCTTTGAATGACTTATATGAGGAAATCCTCTTACAAGGTCTTGGATGACATTTGAGTGATTAGTTTCATGCTACATGACCTAATCTCCGTGCCAAGCCAAGCTTCCTCATCAAAACCAAGTAACACATTTCATTACAATCATGGTATCATATTGTATACGTTATTTTGATTTAATGCAATCAAGATGTTTTTTGTGTGATGTTTTCAATGAATGCAA
>PYDT01001460.1:0-11988 GCA_004837865.1 Musa balbisiana | reverse complement strand
TATTTACACAAATAATTGGTCACTCTTATAGAAACTCAAAATGCAACTCATTTACTTATGAGTTTGTTTTTTTTACTTAACCGCATTAGCAGTTGCATCAAATGAATATATTTTTTTATTTCCCATTTTTCGTTCTCATCATGTTTTCATGTCCACTGCTGAGGATTGCCACACTGCAATAGGCAGTCCCCTTCTTTATGACTTCTTTATGCACAACATGCATATACATCATGTGGCAATGACAAATCTTCTGATGAATTGTCATGAGAATGGACAAGCTCCCGACATTCCTTTGACTTTGTGAGGAGGAACGGGCAATGCTGACCTACTATATTATTACATACATAATATTCCAGGTATCATTTTTTTGCAAGATTGTTGTATGATGGATTCTTTGTTGTCATCGTCCTATTTATAGCCAGTAATACGTCGTTAGCTGGTTATTCTTTCAGCCTGTTGAAGGACATGAAATTATGGCTTGGATATAGGACCAGTTTTATCATATTCTATTTTGGGTATTTAACAACGGGCATGTCAGAAAGATAGTGTTGCTGAGATAAGATTTTTAGATGATGGTCAGTACCTTACCATATGGAACCAGCACATCTGCCAGTATTTAGGTGGAAGATTTTTACCATATAAGGATAATAAAGAAATAATCTGATCAATGATTGAATCACATTAATAAAATTTTTTCTTTGTACCACAGTCTAGACGTGACTTATGTCCCACTCCGTCCCGAAGAGTAACTAAAGACCAATTCAGTCACGTTTTCATGTTCCACTGAAACACTTTCATTTATGTCAAAGGGGAAGATTATTCTTTTTACCAAAATTATGCGGTCAAATCACGATCTTATAAAAGAAACCCTTTTTTTTTTTTTTTTTTATTTTTTTTTTTGAAATCTTTTCCGATCAATCCCTTGCCCTATTTTCGAGAACAGAAAGACATTTCGAGTTTGAATTGGTGCATGGGAATCTGGGTCTTCTATCTTTACTTATTTTGAATATATACTTATTTTTTTTTGCTTTATTCTTAGTTCCTTTCGATTTTTTTCTTTCCCTTCTTTCTTTTTCCTTTACAGCAATTCATTAAGTTCGCATGGGTTGTGAGACGTCGAATTGACCAATTTTCTAATCGAGCGAAGGGTACGAAATAATCAGATTATTTTTCGATTCAAAAACAAAAAGACTATGTGAAAACTCTCGGTTTTTTTCTTCTTCCTTATCCCTACCCCAGCGTTGATCAATAGAGAACCTTTCTTCTGTATGAATTCGATATTAAGTACATTCCAATTCCTTCCCGAGACCTCCCAAGGAAAATCCCGAATTGGATCCAAAATTGACGGGTTAGTGTGAGCTTTCATGCGGTTATGCACTCTTCAAATAGGAATTCATTTTCTGAAAGTCCTGGCTTTCGTGCTTTAGTGATAGTCCTGAGATCCTGTTCGATGACCTATGTTGTGTTGAAGAAGGGAATCCATATGATCCGATCGATTGGTAAGGCCGCGGAACAATGGAACCGGTGAAAGTATACGAAAAGACAGTTTTTTTTTATTATATATTATATAGTATTGTTAGTGACCGGTTCGGATTATATTAGATTAGTAGTGATTCCCGGTTCGGTGAGGTCCTTTCTCCGTGATGAAATGTGGCACCAGGCCTACATTTGTATTGTGGACCGAGGAGAAAGGGGGCTCCGGGGAAGAGGGTTGTACCGTGGAGAGAAGCAAGGGGTCAACCTGCTTCAAATCTACAACAGGATGATGGCAATGCAATGGAGTTGGACCCTCATGTCGCTCCGAATGACTCAGTCTTGCCAAGGGTAAATCTTTGCCTGCTGGGGCAGAGGATAGTAAGTTACAATTCGTCTCGGGAGGACATGTAGTTCTTAGTACTATGAAATATATTTCTAAACTATGAATTAATATTCTAAACTATGAAATTAATAATGAAAATGAAGTAGTAATGTGGGGGTTACCATTATCATTTCTTGTAGGTTTCTAAGAAAGGAATTTGCCATTTTATTTTTCGAGGTCTCAAAAAAAGGGTGTGGAAAAAACATAGGACTCTGAATGGAAATTGAAAAGAAATGTAGCTCCCGTCCTTCGGAAATGGTAAGATCTTTGGCGCAAGAAGAAGGGGTGATCTATACCATCTTGACTTGGTATGCTTCCCTCGTTGTTAACAATACGAGTCGGGTTATTCTCTCCCAGTATGAATAGAACATGCTGAACAAAAATCTTCTTATGTAACCCCACCTCGCGCCGATTTAGATTCGGGAAAATCGTACGGATTTTTATGAACCATGTGTCTATGGCTCGAATCCGTAGTCAATCTATTTCGATAGAGCAGTTGACAATTGAATCCAATTTTTTCCCATTATTTACTATCCATGCACATTATGTACTATTACATAATAGTGCGAAAAGAAGGCCCGGCTCCAAGTTGTTCAGGAATAGTGGAGTTGAGTTTCTCGACCCTTGCCTTAGTGATTAGGTAGTTCTATTCTCGATGGGGACGGGAAGGGAGATAAACTCACGGTAGAGTGTCCCTTGAGGGTGGAAGTCATCAGTGCGAGCATGATATCCCTAAACCCAATGTAAAGGGGGTTTGTTTGCTATTTTGACTGCTCCCCGCCGTGATCGAAACGGAATGGATAAGAGGCTTGTGGGAGTTGACGTGATAGGGTAGGGATGGACTTATTGCTGGGAGCGACTCCAGGCTAATATGAAGCGCATGGATACAAGTTATGCCTAGAAGGAAAGAGAATCCGAATCAGCTTTGTATACGAACAAGGAAGCTATTAAGTAATGAAAATATGAATTCAGGAGAGTTCGATCAGGCTACAGGGATGAACGCTTGGCCCCGGCATGCTTACACATGCAAGTCGGACGGGAAGTGTGTTTCCAGTGGCGGACGGGGGACGTGAAGTAACGCGTAAGAACCTGCACTTGGAGGGGAACAAAACTGGAAACGGTTGCTCATTACCCCGTAGGCTGGAGGAGCAAAAGAGGAATCCGCCCGGGAGGGGC
This sequence comes from Musa balbisiana, assembly GCA_004837865.1. Taxonomy (NCBI): domain Eukaryota; kingdom Viridiplantae; phylum Streptophyta; class Magnoliopsida; order Zingiberales; family Musaceae; genus Musa; species Musa balbisiana. The sequence goes on along the minus strand of PYDT01001460.1, from coordinate 8,954 downwards.
TTGGTCTGATTAGCTGGTGGTGAGGTAATAGCTTACAAGGCGATGATCAGTAGTGGTCCGAAGAGGATGCTCAGCCAAACTGGGCATGAGACCGGCCCTGACTCCTAGGGAGGCAGCAGTGGGGAATTTTCCCAATGGGCGGAAAGCCGACGGAGCAAGCAAGGCCGCGTGGAGGTAGAAGCCCACGGGTCGTGAAACTTCTTTTTTCGGAGAAGAAACAATGACGGTATCTGAGGAATAAGGCATCGGCTACTCTGTGCCAGAGCAGCGGTATAAGACAGAGGATGCAAGCGTTATCGGAATCATGATGGTAGGCCGTAAAAGCGGTCTGTAGGTGTTGCTTTTCAAAGTCCCGCCGTAAAACCAGGGCGCAACATGGACGGCGTGGAAAACTACCACGCTGGGGCGGTTAGGGGCAGAGGGAATTTCGGTTGGAGCGGTTTGTTGAAATGCGTAGAGGCTCGGAAAGAACACCAACGGCGAAAGCACTCTGCTGGGGCCGACACTGACACTGAGAGACGAAAAGCTAGGGGGCAAAAATGGGGATTAGAAGATACCCCGTAGTCCTAGCCGTAAACGCATGGATACTAGGCCGCCTGGTGGTTATCGAACCGTGCAGTGCTGTAGCCTAACGCGTTAAGTATCCCGCGGTGAGGGATACCGTCGCAAGACGAAATCAAGGGAATTGACGGGGCCCGACACAAGCGGTGGAGCATGTGGTTTAATTCGATGCAAAGCGAACAGAACCCGTACAGGGCTTGACACTGCCGTGACTCTCTTGAAAGAGAGGGGGCCTTCGGGAACGCGGACACAGGTCGGTGCATGGCTGTCGTCAGCTCGTTGCCGTAAAGGTGTGGGGTTAAGTCCCGCAAACGGCGCAACCTCGTGTTAGTTGCCACAATTTGTGTTTGGAACACGGAACAGACTGCGGTGCGAAGCCGGAGAAGGTGGGGATGACGTCAAGTCATCATGTCCCTTATGCCATGGGCGAAACACGTGAATACAAGGCCGGGACAAAGGGTCGCCCTCGATTCCCGCGAGGGGGAGCTAACCCAAAAAAAACCCGTCCTCAGTTGGATTGAAGGCTGCAAACTCGCCTGCATGAAGCGGAATCGCTAGTATCGCCGGGCAGCCATCGGCGGGGCATGCGTTCCGGGCCTTGTTACACAACGACCGTCACATAGGGGAGTTGGCCATGCCCGAAGTCGTTACCTTAAACCGCAAGGAGGGGGATGCCGAAGGCTGGGGCTAGTGACGGAGTGAAGTCGTAACAAGTGAGCCGGACTGAAGGGCGGCTGGATCACCTCCTTTCAGGGCGGGAGAGAGCTAAGCTATGCTTTGTTGGTATTTTGGGTTGACATGACTTCACAACCAAAAGAAGCGAGCTAGTTGAGCTAAGCTTGGATATGGAAGTCTTCTTGTTTTCGGCGGTGAAGTAAAGTAGAAAAAGATCATGAGCTTATTATCAGTCGGAACAAGTTCGTTGATAGGATCCCATTTTTGACGTCCCATGTTCCTTCCCGGTGGCGACATGGGAAGTTAAAAAGGGAAAGAGAGGGATGGGTTTTTCGACTTTTGGCATAGCAGGTTCATGGGAGGCCCACACGACGGGGCTATTAGCTCAGTGGGTTAGGAGCGCGCCCCTGATAATTGCGTCGTTTGGGCCTGGGCTGTGAGGGATCTCAGCCACATTGGATAGTTCAATGTGTCATAAGCGCATGACCCGGAGATGTGGATCATCCAAGGCAATTAGCATGGAGTACTCCCTCCCCCGTTGAATCGGAGTTTGAAAACCGAAAACTTCTCTCAGGAGGATAGATGGGGCGATTCGGTGGATCCAATGTAGATATAACCTTCTATTCACTCGTGGGTCCGGGCGGTCCGGGGGGGACCAAAACGGCTCCTCTCTTCTCGAGCATCCATACATCCATTATCAGTTGTATGGACAGCTATCTCTGAGCAGGTAGGTTTTAGGTCGGCCTCAATGGGAAAATGGAAAAGCACTAACAACGGGAGAAAATGGAGCAACATAACAACCATGCTTCACCGACAAGAACACGAGATGCCCCTTTCATTCTGGGGGGCCGGGGATCGTACCCTTCGAGATTTTTTTCAGCTTTTCCCGGAGTCTGGAGAAAGCAAGCAAATCCAATAGGAGTTCCCTATCCTCCCTTCCGAAAGGAAGACGTGAACTTCTTTTTCCTTTTCCGCAGGGACCAGGGATTGGATTAGCCATAAGAAGCAATGTGGTATAAATACTTACTTCTGGGTCTTCGAACCCTCGCACTACGAGCGCCCCGATCCAGTGCAATGGGATGTGTCATTGATTATCGCTGACTCGAAAGGGCGCAGGTTTGAAAAAGGATTCTTAGAGGTAGGGTTGGCCGGGAGGGGCTTCTAACGCCTTCTTTTTCCCAGCGGAGTATTTCACAAGGATCTTGTCATGGGAAGGGACGAAGGGGGAAAAAGCACACTTGAAGAGCGCAGTACAACGGAGAGTTGTATGCGCGTTCGGGAGAGAATCGCTCCCGAAAAAGCAGCTGATTGAAGTATCTATTCAGTGGTGGATCTTAGAGTGCGTGATTTACTTCACGGGTAAGGTCCTGTTCAAGTCACGGATGCCAGCTGCGCCAGGAAACGAATAGAAGAAGCATCGGACTCTTTCATGAATTAATCAAATTGGCCGGGGGGATATAGAATCAAGTTGGTAGAGCATCGCTATTGCCATTGGGTCTTGCCGATTAAGGGTTGGATGTTTCTAATTGTCCAGGCGGGTAATGATGTACTGTACCTGAACGGTGGTGCATTTTTCTAAGTAATGGGAAAGAGGACCGAAACATGCCACTGAAAGCCTCTACTGAGACAAACGGATGGGCTGTGCAAGAACGTAGAGGAGGTAGATGGGCATTTGGTCAAGATCTAGTATGGATCGTACAGGACGATAGTTGGGAGAGTCGGCGGCTCTCCTAGGTCTCATGGGATCCCTGGGGAGAGGACAAGTTGGCCCTGCGAATAGCTGATTGCACTATCTTCCTTCAACCTCTGAGCGAACTGTGGCAAAAGGAAGGAAAATCCATGGGACGACCCCATCGTCTCCACCCAGTAGGGAACTATCGGAGATCACCCCAAGGACGCATTCGGCATCAAGGGGTCACGGAGCCGACCCTAGGACCCTGTTCAATAAGGGAACGCATTAGCTGTCCGCTCTCCGGTTGGGCAGTAAGGGTCGGAGAAGGGGAATCACTCGTTCTTAAACCAGCATCTTAAGCCAAAAGAGTCGGGCGGAAAAGGGGGAGAGTCTCCGTCCTGGTTCGCGTATTGCTTTGGATTCTCCGGAACCACAAGAATTACCTTAGAATGGGATTCCAATCAGCCACCTTTTGAGATATTTGAGAGGAGTTGCTCTTTGGAGAGCACAGTACGATGAAAGTTGTAGCTGGTTCGGGGGGGAGTTATTGTCTAGCGGTGGCCTCTATGGTAGAATAGGCGGGGAGGCCTGAGAGCGGGTTTACCTGTGGCGGATGTACAGCGGTTCGAGTAGCTTATCTCCAGCCGTGAAATTAGTGATACATGATAGCACCCAAGTCGGGCCAGTTCATTTTGATTTATCATCATGGGACGTTTGATAAGATATTCTATTTAGCAGCACCTTAGGATGGCATAGCTTAAACGTTATGGCGCGGTTCAACGAGGGAAAGGCTTACGGTGGATTACCTAGGACCCCGAGATGCGGAAGGCACCGTAGCAAGAGAGCGACGAAATGCTTCGGGGAGTTGAAAAAAATAAGCCTAGAGCGGAGAGTACAGACTAGGTCAAACCTTTCGAACTGCGGCTGAATCATGGGCAGGCCAAGAGACAACCTGGCGCACTGAAACATCTTAGTAGACAGAGGAAAAGAAAGCAAAAAGCGATTCCCGTAGTAGCGGCGAGCGAAATGGGAGCAGCCTAAACCGTCAAACGGGGTTGTGGCGGAGGCAGACAGGCGGCGTGTGTAGGCGAAGCGTGGAATGATGCTGCCCCTAGCTGGCGAAAGCCAGTAAGCCGAAAGCACATTAGCTTTCGCTCTGACCCAGTAGCATGGGGCACGTGGATCCCGTGTGAATCAGCAAGGACCACCTTGCAAGGATAAATGACTCCTGGGTGACCGTAGCGGGGGGAAGTAGTGTCCGTGAGGAAAGGTGAAAAGAAACCCCCATCGGGGAGGTGAAATAGAAATGACAATGTGAGTCCCAAGAGTGGGAGGAGAATGTGATGTGGACCGCGTGCCTGTTGAAGAATGAGCTGGCGACTCATAGGCCGTGGCTTGGTTAAGGGAAACCCACCCGGAGCCTTAGCGAAAGCGCGTCATAGGGCGATTGTCACTGCTTATGGACCCGAACCTGGGTGATCTATCCAGCCCAGGATGAAGCTGGGGGACTGAACTAAGGGGGGAGGTCGAACCGACTGATGTTGAAGAAGCAGCGGATGAGTGGGTTGGGTGAAAATGCCAACTCGAACCCAGAGCTAGTGTTCTCCCCGAAATGCGTTGAGGCGCCGCTGCTGAGTGGACATCTAGGGGTGTAAAGCATGTTTCGGTGCGGGCCGCGAGAGCGGGAGCGGTACCAAATCGAGCGCAAAAACTCTGAATACTGGATATGACCAAAAAATAAGAGGGATCAAGGTCGGCCAGTGAGGGGACGAGGGGGATAAGCTTCATCGTCGAGAGGGAAAAAGCCGGCTCACAGTAAGGCCCCTAAATGACCGGCGTGGATTAAGGAGTAGGGGTTGCAGAGACAGCCAGGGAGGGTTTGCTTAGAAGCAGCACCCATTGAAAGGAGGGCGTAATAGCTCACTGTCGAGCGCTCTTGCGCCGAAGATTGAACGGGGCTAAGCGATCTGCCGAGCTGGGGATGAAAAATGGCAGGCGGTTAGGGGAGCGTTTCCGCCTTCGAGCAAAGCACCGCGCAAGAGGTGTGGACGACAGCGGAAGTGAAGTGAGAATGTCGGATTGAGTAACAGCAACATTGGTGAGAATACAATGCCCCGAAACAACTAAGGTCCTCCGCAAGGTGTCGTCCACGGAGGTGTGAGTCAGGGCTAAGATCAGGTGAAAGGCGTAGGCGATGGACAACAGGTGAATATTTCCTGTACTCACCTTGTTCGGTCCCGAGGACGGAGGGGGAGGCTAGGTTAGCGTAGGATGGTTATCGGTTTCAAGGAGCAGGGACCTTGCTTTTTCAGGGTAAGAAGGGGTAGAGGAAATGCCTCGAGCAATCTGTCCGAGTACAGGCGCTACGGCGCGGAAGTAAAACCCATGCCCATACCCCAGAAAAGCTAGAACGACATTCAACAAAAGCGTACCGGTAACGAAACCGACACAGGTGGGTAGGTGGAATACCTAGGGCGCGAGAAACTCTCTCTAAGGGAATTCACGGCAAAATCGTCCCGTAACTTAGGACGAGGGGGTGCCTCGCACAAAGGGGTCGCAGTCAGTGACTGGCTCACCGGGGAGATGTTTTACCAAAAAACAAGGTCTCGCAAAAGTCGTAAGACCATTGTATGGGGGTGAAGCTGCCGGGCGGAAGGTCAAGGAAGTGTACCTTGAATGACAGGGGAGCCGGCGACGAAGCCCGGTGCAACGGCGCCGTCAACTAAACGGTCCTAAGGTAGCGAAATTCCTTGTCGGGTAAGTTCAGACCCGCACGAAAGGGGAACGATCTGGGCACTCTCGGGGAGGAGGCTCGGTGAAATAGAAAGGTCTGTGAAGATGCGGGACTACATGCACCGGGGACAAAAGACCCTATGAAGCTGTACTGTTTCCCATGGGAGTGTGCTTGGGACCTTTCCGACGCAGCTTAGGTGACGGCGAAGGAGGACTCCTTCGGGGGGGCCCGAGGCCATAAGTGAGATACACTCTGGAAGAGCTAGGAATTCTAACCTTGGTGTCAGGGACCTACGGGCAAAGGGAAGCTAAGGTAGGAAACAGTTTCTATGGGGCGTAGGCCTCAAAAAGGAACGGAGGCGTGCAAAGGTCTTCTTGGGGTGGACGGAGAGGCCCTGAGTGCCAAAGGCCAGAAGGGAGCTTGACTGCAAGACCCACCCGTCGAGCAAGGACGAAAGTCGGCCTTTATGATCCGACGGTGCCGAGTGGAAGGGCAGTCGCTCAAAGGATAAAAAGTTACTCTAGGGATAACAGGCTGTGATCTTCCCCAAGAGTTCACATCGGACGGAAGGTTTGGCACCTCGATGTGGCTCTTCGACCCCTGGGCTGTAGTATGTTCCAAGGGTTGGGCTGCGTTCGCCCTTAAAGCGGTACGTGAGCTGGGTTCAGCACGTTCTGAGGACAGTTCGGTCCAGACGGTGCGGGCGTTTAGAGCATTGAGGGACTTTCCCTAGTACGAGAGGACTGGGAAGGACCGCACCTCTGCGTGAGCTGTATCAGTATCGTGCCCACGGTAAACGCGGGGTAGCCCAGGTGCGGAGCGGGTAACTGCTGAAACGCATTAAGCTAGCAAGCCAACCCCAAGATGATGCTCTCTTATTCCTACTCCCCAGAGCAACGCTTAGCACAGCGAGACAGCGAACGGGTCTCTGTCCATGCGGGGAGGGAGCGACCAGAAGTCTTGAGAATCCAAGATAGGCACGGCGAGCGAGACGTGTATCATTACGATTAGGTGTCAAGTGGAAGTGCAGTGATGTCTGCAGCTGAGGCATTCGTAAAGCGAGAGATTTGAACCTTGTTTCTACCGACCTGATCAATTCTCAGGCACTACGCCATTCTTTTCATTGTTGCAACTGTTTGCAACATGAAAAAACCAAAAAGCTCTGCCCTCCCTTCTCGATGATCCAAGGGATGGAAGGGCAGAGGTCTTTGGTTGTCCCTTCCAGTCAAGAATTGGGGCCTAACAATCACTAGCCAATATGCTTTCTCTCCTGCATTTATTCGTCCTGGTTTGGTTCGAGATTCTGGGGTCCTAGGGCGTAGAGGAACCACCACCAATCCATCCGAATTGGTGGTTAAAACTCGACGGGTGACGATACTGTAGGGGAGGTCCTTGGAAAAAATAGCTCGACGCCAGGAAATGTAAAAAGCTTAACACCCCTTATTTTACTTTTCCATATTTGGAAATCTGAAAGAGATAAAGAAATAAAAAATGCAAAGGTGTCCTTATCAAAACCCCAATTATGACATCTCTTACTCTATACTTCCACACCTCGGACGCATTGTTCTATTCGTATAGATAGAGAGAAACGCGCTTGCACATCTTTAACCCGATATGAATGCCTGAGGAGGAGGAAAGGTCCTTTTTGAGGGTTACTCCCGGGAACAGAATACAGGGGAGACGGGTGGGGCCTAGTAGATCAGAGGATAGAGCACGGGGCTACGAACCACGGTGTCGGGGGTTCGAATCCCTCCTAGCCCAAAACCTTCCCTTTTGTCGAAAGAGGCCTGTAGTTTTCTTTTCTTTATCGTGAAAAGTCGTCCCCTTACATATCTTAACCCAGACCGGAATCAGCATATTTGTGTTTTACTCCCCGTAACTCTTCCTCGCCAGGCTTTGGGCAGACTAGCCAGAGCAGACATGTATTAGTAGCATACAAAAAAGGCGTTCCTCGTCAGTAATATGTTGCTAGCGGTTTTGTGGCTATCGGGAAATCGATGACGCCTCTTTGATGCACTGCTAGTCCATCATCTGAGAATCTGAATTGGCTATAAAGGGATATCCCGGATCGAGCCGAGGTATTGACGTGGATTCTCAAATATCCGGAGAAACAGAATGTGTACGATGAGATAGAATGCAATAGAAACAAAGACACCGAACGGGTTACATACTCCTAAAGTCAAAAGCGAGCCCTTTAATTCCCTTCTTCATTCTTTAATTAAGAAGCATCAAATCCCCCAAGTAGGATTTCGAACCTACGACCAGTCAGTTAACAGCGACCGCCTACCACTGAGCTACTGAGGAACAACGGAGATTCAGAAGCCTCATATGGTGAGTTCAACCCCGTTCTCAACCCATGAACAATATGAGTCCGAAGCTTCCTTCGTAATCCCGGAACTTCTTCGTAGTGGCTCCGTTCCATGCCCATTTCATAGGGAACCTCAAAGGCTCTATGTCATTAATTCATCTATATACAATCCATTCATTAATATCCCTTTGGTGTCAGGACTAGAGGATGTATTTATAGTTATCCGTTTCTATAATATGGAAGTTAAGACATCCTATAAAATCAATCAAGAAATGTACATAGAAAAAGAAAAAAGGGGGTTTGTGATGATTTTTAAATCTTTTCTATGGGTATTATTATACTTAGGCATGAAGATAATAATTCGGTCGTTTTGGCGGATTATTATGGATTTCTGACCACATTCTCCATAGGGCCCTCTTAATCTCTTCCTTCTTCGAGCTCGGGTTTGGAAGAGGAACGAGAAGGAGGTACAGCCACAACACTGGTTTTATTACGGAGCTCATGAGGTTATATCGATCATTATGCGCTCTGCATCTAGCATGGGGTAGACCTCATACAATAACTGTCCTAGTTCCACCCTATCTTTTGTTTATTTCTTCTGGAACAATCACAAAAATTTTTGATATGGGTTCTACTACCAGACATTCAATGAGTAATCCAGCTTCACTGTGTATTCTGGAATAATAGCCTTTTTACAATTATTCAACATTCTTTTTACCACGTTCAACGTAGGCCAGATTAGGTCAACATTATATGTTTCGATGCACACAAGAGGGTAGTGTACAAGTAGTTGTATTGGGTGGTTAATTGGTACATTTTCTTCCATGAATAGGGTTGGATTGGTATTATCTGGGGATTACCGCCCCCCCCAAAAACATTCAGTCGATCTAAATCTAACTATGTACCGTGCTAATCTAAAGGTACCTTGTGTCAGAAGTGAGAAACGATGGATAGAATTTTAGTATCTCTTATTATCACTGTGTCTACTATTTAGGCAGATGCCG
>PYDT01002009.1:0-11988 GCA_004837865.1 Musa balbisiana | reverse complement strand
AAGGATCGTTATAAAATAAAAAGCATTATCTGAATTATAAAACGATTATCTAGATTATATCTAATCGATAATTTATATCTATAAATATGCATAAAACAATTATTCGAGCTATATATCTGTGATACATTCTTCCGGTATAAAAAAAACAAATCAATATTAATAAATGTCTTAGTGTATTAGTTTATTAAACTTAGTAAATACAGGCGTAATGGTAATATTATTGAATCCTTTCATTCGCGAGGAGCGGATGAGAAGAAACTCTCATGTCCGGTTCTGTCGTAGAGATGGAATTAAGAACACGACCATCAACTATAACCCAAAAGAACCAGGAGTTTCGTAAAACAACCATAGAGGAAAAGAATGAAGGGAAATATCTTGTCGGGGGCAATCGTATTTGTTTCGGCAGATACGCTCTTCAGGCACTTGAACCCGCTTGGATCACAGCTAGACAAATAGAAGCGGGCGAAGAGCATGACACGATATGCGCGTCGTGGTGGAAAAATATGGTTAGTATATTTCCGACAAAACATGTCAGTAAGACATGCGGAAACAGTAGGGTCGGGGAAGGGATCCCCCGAATATTGGGTATCCGTTGTTAAAACAGGTCGAATACTTTATGAAATGGGCGGAGTATCAGAAGCTGTAGCCAAAGCAGCATTCACTAGCTGCGTCCAAATGCCTATAGAATCAATTGTCAGATAGGGATGAGAACTAAACAGTGTATTGAGGATGAAAAAACAACGGCAGTTTATTTATTTTGGACAGAGAATATATTCTTTTGCATTATCTTTGACATTAAATAACACGGATTCCAATAAAATGATCTGTCAACCTCAGACCCTGTTGAATGTAGCGGATACAGCGGGAGCTGAGAATGATGTGTATTCGAATAATAGGAGCTGGTATCATCGATATGTCATATTGGTACGTATTGTTGCTTAATCAAAGAAGCAGTGCTAATATGCCATAGAGAATTCTTTCCTAGGCTATTGAGTAGCCATGATCACTTCCTTTCGTAGTACCCCAGGGGAAGTCGAATCCCGCTGCCTCTGAAAGAGAGAGTCCTGAACAACTAGACGATAGGGGCACTACCGGCCCAACTGTCATCATACTATGAGATAGTATGCGGAGTTTTTTGAATTGTCACATTATAATTAATATATGACTAGATCTGACACTTGTTCTACTTTTATTCGATTCAATAGACTTTTGTTTGGATTTGATGAGTCATGAATGAACATCCAGACTATTTATATAGCGAACGGAGGTACAGGACTCCGTCAGTTCAGGCAGTGATTGGTCCGACAGACAGACGAAAAGGGGTAGAACCCCATTAATTTCTTTTCTTCATTTTAAACTCTTAATTTTAACTTAACTCATTGCTCGTAATTGTTCAGAAAAATATGTATCACTATCTCACATTAAGTCACGAAAATTTAAAATACGATAGAATTTTCCGTTTTGCTTTTTATTTTTTATTAAGAATTCGGTTAAGGGGACGATACCCTCATCACCATGATTCAAGAAAATCTATCGAATCTTGTCGATGTCAGATTGTACATGTATCCATAATGTGAATATTGTTTTGAGGGGTCAGTAAAGGTAAACAAGCGGCGGTCGGTCTTGAAAACAATTCAATGCATTATTTTTATCAAAAAAAAAAATAAAAAATTTGCCCATTTTTACTTTTGCGGGGGAAATCATAATCGATTGCTCCTAAATGAACAATGTAGATATTATGGATATAGGTATATATAATGTACATATATTATGCAGTAGACTCCTAATGGAAAAAGGGCTGTAATTCATGAATAGATAAAACAAGCATTTTGAAACTCAGTGGTAGAGTAACGCATGGTAAGGCGTAGTCATCGGTTCAAATCCGATTAAGGGGCTGTTGTCCACTAACTAGTTTTAGTCTTTGTTTTTCGGTGGAGAATAGGAGATTTATTTTTATTTCTAAAAAGAAAAGGGTAACCACCTTATTAATGACTCTGGATTATTACGGTTATAGGTTAACAAGTGAAACATTATTCATTATTATTAGTATAAAATTATTTTAGTATAATCGAATAAGAATAATTGAGTATTAGCAACTAGTCTGACTCTACATACTGACAAAGTAGTCCTCCATGTAATATTCAAATTTTGGTTGTTGGACAGGAATATTATAGATGTACAATCCTATTATGAATCGCCCACCAATACCGAACCCAGCAGAATCTTACGATCGGTCCATTGGTTTTATAAACACCCAGGTATACATTAACAAATTACTAACGAATATACGAGGTAAAAAATTAAGTGGACACGTTATGAGGACAGACCATTGAATGACGACTCTATCGGCTATTCTGATATTTAAAGTCGATATAGATGAATTGTACAAGAGGATTTTTTTTATTTCCTTAGACCACGCAAGTCAGGATTGTCGATATTTCGATTTAATGAATCTTCTGCTCCCGAATGAGGGGGGGATCCTGGGAATACATCGGATCCTTTGAAGAGAACTATAAAAGTAAAAGTTAGTTTCGAAAATATATTTTGCAGATCTTTCCTTGATGTCAGAATAAGATATTGTTTTGTCTTCCGCCAAGCAATAGAGAACGAATGCGAGAAAGGGACTTTACTTTCACTCCAGTCTACCCTTATTTAAAATATTAAGTCGAGGTTCGGGGCAGGAAAAAAACAGTGAATTTTCTTTTTTTTGTTGTTTGACCGTTAAAAAGATATACTCTGTAACGTAATATGAGTCATAGGACAATTCGGGTTCAACTACTTATTTATTTTATATAGTATAAGTTATAAGGATAAGTATAAGATAAGTATAAAGACTAATGAATCGAGCTCGGGAGTATTTACTTAGAAATTGGTTTGGGGACCAAAGAAAAGAAGAATTGTATTTCGAAAACCAGTGTAAGGGGCATGGAAGAGACATAGTACAAAGATATCGAACTATGTATGCCTTGGAATTGATATGAGGTGTTCGGAAATGGTGAAGTGTTAAATAGAGGATCGCTAGACTATAGGCCTTTGGTAAATTGACCAAAGAAAGAAAATGATCTATTTGAGATATGGATGATTGGTTACGGAGGGACCGTTTCGTTTTTGTAGGGTGGTCCGGCCTACTTGCCTTTCTGGGCTTATTTCGCTAGGAGGTGGTTTACAGGTACAACTTTTTACTCATGGTTATACCCATGGATTTGGCGAGTTTCCATTTGGAAGGTTGCAATTTCTTAACCGCTGCAGTTTCCACTCCTGCGAATAGTTTAGCACATTCTTTGTTGTACTATGGGGTCCTGAAGCACAAGGAGATGGTACTGTGGTGTCAAGTAAGGCGGTCTTCCCCGGTGGACTTTTGTTGCTATCAATGGTGCGTTCGCACTAATAGGTTTCAATGTTAAGCAATTCGAAACTTGCTCGATCGTCAATGGCGGACCTATAATGCAACGATTCTCGCGCCAATTGGCCTGTTTTTGTTCAGATTCTTGATTATCCACTGGGTCCTCTGGCGGTTTTTGCAATAGTTTGGCGTAGCAGCCATATTTCGATCTGCCTCTTCTTCCAAGGGTTTCATAATTGGACGTTGGAACCCCATTTCATATGAGGGAGTTGCCGGAGTATTAGCGTGCTCTGCTCATGCGCTATTCATGGTGCTACCGTAGAAAATTATTATCGAAGATGGTGACGGTGCAAATACATTCGGCTTTTAACCCAACTCAAGCCGAAGAGGACTATCAATGGTCCACTGAAACCGTTTTTTTGGTCCAAATCTTTGGGGTGCTTTTTCAATAACACGTTTGGTTAATTTTATGCTATTTGTACCCAGTAACTGGTTTATGGATGAGTGCTATTGGGTAGCGGTCTGGCTCGAATCTACGTTGCCTATGACTTCGTTTCCCAAGCAATCCGTGCAGCGGGAAGATCCTGAATTTGAGGGACGTTCCACAAAACTATTCTCTTAATACGAAGGTATTTCGTTTTTTCCTTGGGAGCGGGCTCAGGCTCAGCCTAATGAAAACATTATATTCCCTGCAGGAGGATTCCTACCACGTGGAAAACGCTCTTTAATGGAACTTTAGCTTTAGCGGTTCGTGACAAGAAACCACCGGTTCGCTTGGTGGACGGGAATGCCAGACTTATAATTTGTCCGGTAACTTACTTGGAGCTCACGTGGCTCATCCGGATAACGGTATCTGGGCCGGGGCAATGAACCTATTTGAGTGGATCATTCGTACCAGAGAAACCATGTATGAACAAGGATTGATTTTACTTCCGCACCTAGCTATCTAGGTTGGGGGGTAGGTCCGGGGGGGAGAGGTTGACACCTTTCATACTTGGATATGGAGTACTTCACTTTATTTCCTCTGCAGTCTTAGGCTTGGTGGTATTTATCATTGCGCTCTTGGACCCGGACTCGTGAAGAATTCTTTCCATTCTTCGGTGATGTATGGAAAGATAGAAATAAAAGACTACCATTTTGGGTATTCACTTAATTTTGTTAGGTCTAGGTGATGTCTTCTAGTGCTCAAGGGCGTTTTTTTGGGGGCATATATGAGACCTGGCCCATGGGGGGGGAGATGTAACGAAAATTACCAAATTGACCATTAGCCCCAAGTGTCAATTTGGTTATTTAATCAAATCTCCTTTTGGGGGAGAAGAGGGATTGTTAGTGTGGACGATTTAGAAAGAATAATTGGGGGACAGGTGGTTAGGTTCCTTTTGTATACGGGGGGAATTTGGATATAGTCACCAATACCTTTTGGCAGGGGGATCCTCCACCGGCATGGGTATGGTAGGGAGAGGCTACTGTCTATAGTTTGGGGCTTTATCTGTCTTGGGGTTATCGCTTGTTGGTTTTGATGGTGTAAGAATACCGATTATCCTAGGAAGTTTTACGGATCTACCGGGCAGAAGCTTTGAAAGCTCAAGCATTTACCTGTCTAGCAGAGACCAACGTCTTGGATAAAGTGGGATCGCTCAAGGACCTATGGTTTTAGGTAAATATCTATGGCGTTCCCGACTGGAGAGATTTATTTTGGAGGAGACAAACTATGCGTTTTTGGGATCTGTGCTCCCCCCCCCCCCCCCCCATGGTTAGAACTCTAAGGGGTCCAAGGTTTGGACTTGAGTAGCTGAAAAAAAGAATACAACCTTGGCAAGAACGACGTTGGCCGAAATATATGACTCATGCTCCTTAGGTTCGTATAATTCCGTGGGTGGCGTAGTACGGATCAATGCAGTCAATTATTGTCTCTACTAGAAGTGGTTGGCGGACCTCCCCATTTTTCTAGGATTCTTCTTTTTTGTGGGGCATTTGTGGAATGCGGAAGGGCCCGTGCAAGCTGCAGCAGGCTTTGAAAAAGGAAGCGATCGTGATTTGGCACCGTTCTTTCCATGACCCTCTTTTGGAGATTTTCTTCTTTTCTTTTTATATCTAGGCTAGTTTTTTCTGTTATGGCTCGGCTATCTACTAGCCGGGCCATTCTTTTATGAAAGATAAGCGGCCAAATGAATAAAGTAACAAATTTATGCAACAAGCAAAAAAAGGAGAGAGAGGGATGCGAACCCTCGATAGTTCTTTGTTAGCCTTACCGGTTTCAAGACCGGAGCTATCACCACTAAGGCCATCTCTGCCCGAGACAATTTATTTTATCTACAAATGAATAATGATATATGAGATGATACACTACTATCTGTAGAAACATCCAGATGCAAACCATATTTAGAATGTATCATCTGTAGATGTATACATAGAATAGGCATGATCCAGTATTTCTGTTGGAAGTAAATAATTAAAACTCACCTCGCCTCCATGTCCGAATAAAATAAGCGGTAGGTACATGAGTTCTAAAAGACTCATGGATCATGGGTCAAATCCTACATGATGCATTTTTACTACAATTTTGACCTAAGCGAGGGATCAAATTGGTATAGTCATTTGTTGGTAGCTGGAGATTACAAAAACAGGACTATTGCGTCCAAGTAGCTGTTTTTGCATTGAATTGCGAATGCACAGTCTTATGATTAGTGTACCCGATGTACTTTGCTTCTTCTGATGGTCGGTCAACGTAATCAACAGTATGTTCCGGTACATCATTAGGATGGATTAGGTCTTTCTGGTAGCTATCTTAAATTCCTCTCATCTCTTGAACTATTTTTTATTTCCCGATCAAAACTCCATCCTTATACCTTCTACTTCTACTACATGTCCTAATTCGGATGTGAGAACATCAAGATTCAATCTGAGTTCCAAAAAAAATTATATTCATTCTTGTATCTGAATATTGGCCTGTACATATGATCCCGCGATATATGATTTTGATATATGTCCTATATGTTGTGGAATAGGCGTGCGGATCAGACGCAGAAATGCGGATATGGTCGAATGGTAAAATTTCTCTTTGCCAAGGAGAAGATGTGGGTCGATCCGCTATCCGCCCACGGTGAAGTTAATGTCTTATGATAAGATAAGAGATAAAATCAAAAAGAAATTGAACTAATATGCTAACTACTAAAAAGCGATTTTTTTTTTACAAAAAATGTTGCGGAGACAGGATGTGACCGTGCTCAAGGTGTATGAGCCTGCGAGCTACCAACTGCCTCTACTCCGCGCGGAAGAACCGGGGAACTATGGACGAAGAAAGATTGGATACAGCCCTCTACCATATCCGTACAAATAGAATAGTCTATTTATACAGAATGGTAAAGAGGGTCCTCTATTCTTCTATGATAATAGATCGTAGAGAGTCATACAAAGAAGAAAGGTATTTTTCTCGTTACCAAATTGATCTTATTGCGCCGGTAACAAACATGCATGAAACAGTCTCGAAGGTATGTGTACGGACTAGCCCAAAGTCTCGATAGTTAGCTTAGGTCTCCAGGTCAAAAAACAACGCGATGGAGAGTACGGGCACTATTCCTGGTGGGGATTGCAACTTTTCCATGAATTCCATTTTCCACTCAATGAGGAAACTTTGCTTATTTTTTTTTGAGGTCGGACGAATCAAATGCTATTTCTGTCAATTTCTGTCGCTTCTTCTCCCTCTGAATCAAACTTTTTCTTGCCATAATAATGTTCAGGTCCTATTATTATCAATGATACAGTTCGGAGCCAGTGTAAAAATATAGAAGGTAGATCCTCCCTCTCCATCGACAATGAGATTGTTGCTGATACAGTACATAAAAAAAAAATAATAATAACTAAATTAAACTTAACCAAATTTTCTGATGTAGAGGCAATAAAGAAAGCTGCATAATGAATATATAACCTACGGAAAAAGGGGCTAAATGCCAACCCAATCTTGCTGCACAATGGAAAGAGCCACGGCTTATCTCTCCATCGAATCAAATAGCCAAAGTGTGCGTCATGAGCCCATGACTAAAGTTCAATCTTCCTGCCAATAATCCGCGCCAAGAAAGTAAAAACATAAAATCAGTAGCCAACAATATGTACAAATAAGAACATCCACGCCATACGGATAAAACTATTCATACCCAAAGGATCCATATCCATGATAGTTGTGAAGAGCTTTAACCAAGATAATCTCGTAACCAACCATAAATAAGTGGAAGATTCATTAAAATTGTGAAAACGTTACCTGCCATAAAGTGAGGGTATTTCCAATGCCATAAAAAAGTAACCACCAAATGGTATTTAACATACACAGAAAACTGCCAAAAAAAATGCGGTCCCAAAGCAGAAATATCACAAGTCCCGCCGCGTCGGGCCGTCGCAAGGAAAATATAACCGAAGCCTTTTATCTGGCATTAACTTGGAACCACTGCCTCTAAAGCACCTTTTACTAAAATCAATGTAAAGTTGTAGCCAAACCTAGAGCAATAGCATGATGAACCAGAAGTCCCCAGGCCCTATTGTTAAGAAGAGTGATTATTTCTCATTAACAGCATCACCAGCCCGGTAACCATATGCTTCGACCTGGCATTGAATGCTGGCCATTCGTTGAAGATAAGAGTACAGCGAACCCATATGAAGTCTTACCATGAGGCGGAGTGTATCCAGGGGGAATATAGGTTCAATCAAGATTTGTTTTCGGAGTACCAAAGACGAGGCATAACATCGTAGAAACATCAGGACCAAGGCTAGTAACCCAAGAAACAGGCTGGCCAAACTTAAAGGACGATATGATAGCTTGCTTGTGGTCTAAAAATTCGGCCATTAATTTCCTCATCTGTTCTGGATTGTAATATCTAATGGACGAATATAGCTCCAGAGCAAAGGTCGTCATGATAAACCCTGCGATGTATTGGTGATGGTATATAACGCAGCTTCGAGTAGTAAAAGTCTTTGCTAGAATGCCATAAGCAGGTAAAGAGACATGTGTTGAGCCTTTACTAAGAGTAATAACCCTAAAGAGGCTAGAAGCAAGGACCAATGAAATGAAGCGAATTATTCGATTGTGTCATAAAGACACTTATGACCACGCCCTAATCGACCCCTGGAGGAATATGTGTTTCTAAAGATCTTTGATACTGTGCCCAATCCGAAGTTAGTCTATACTATGACCAGCGATCAGGAAAATAAAGCAAGCTAAAGATGATGAGCAATACGGTCAGCCATAAACTTTGCGTTTGTGGATGAAATCCCCGAGGAAGGGTAGATGGCAGTTCCTGTTCCTTGGAAAGTACCAAATAAAATGGCTACTCGAATCAGGGTTTTGGGCATAAGATTCCTGGACCAGTAAAAAAAGTGGTCCCAACCCTTGAGGATAGGGTAGACATCTAAAAACTATTCCACTGAGGTATGCCCCGGACCTGGAATAGCGACATGAACTAAATGTCCTGTCCAAGCCAAAGAACTCACTCCGAAAAAGTATGGACAAATGATGATTTAGACGAGATTCGGCATTTGAACCACGAAACGCTTGGTTGCCCTGTTGGTTGTAAAGTGGTAACCAACCCGCTATTAAGGATATAGCAGAAAGAAATAATAGAAAAGAGCTCAGTATAAAGATCTTCAATGTGCGTAATCCGATTGTATACCACCATGATAAAAACCGGAATAAGCGATATTCATGGACCGGTAGCACCTCCTCGAGTTAAGGGTTCTACAGCGGGTTGACCAAAATGAGGATCCCAAATTGCATGAGCAATGGTCTTACATGTAAAGGGTCTTGTATCATGACTCAAAAATTCCTTGCCAAGCTACATGAAAGAGATTTCCGGACGTCCAAGAAAGATTATGCTAATTGCCAAAGGAGAAGCAAACATGTTCTGATTAAAGACGTGCCTCGTAATTCATCATGATCTCGAGTCCATGTGCGGTAGCATACCAAACCAATACGCACGAGTATGGGGTCCTGGAGCTAAGCCTTGGCTAAACCTCGGAAATCTTAATGCCATAATGCTTTCAATCCTCCTAGCCATTATCCTACTGCAATATTCTTGCTAAGAAGAATGCCATGTTGTGGCAATTCCACCAGAAGGTAATGGGTATACTACAGCACGTCCTTGTACAATGCTCAAGGCTCTAGGCTGAGTAGCAGGAGCAACTTTTAATTTGTTATGAGCCCAAACGATGGATTCAATGAGTTTCTTGCCAATAACCACGGCCACTGAATAGAAACATAAACTGAAAAAAGCCCAGACAAAATGAGCACCTAAGAAAAAGAGACCATATGCAGATAATGAAGAACCATAAGACTGAATTACCTGAGATGCCTGTGCCCATAAGAAATCTCGAAGCCACCCATTAATAGTAATGGAAAAACTCTGCGAAAAGTTTCCTCCTGTAATATGAGTTACTACCCCTTGATCACTTATAGTACCCCAAACATCCGACTGCATTTTCCAACTGAAATGGAAAATAACTACGGAAATCGCATTGTACATCCAGAATAGACCTCAGAAGACATGATCACAGGCGATACTTGAATGTCCCCCTCTTCCAGGTCATTCACAAGGAAAACGAAAACCAAGATTTGCTTATCAGGTATCAAACGGGAACTGCGAGCAAATAGACACCTTTCAGTAAGTATCAATACAGTACACGTGGATCGAAATGCATGAATATGATGGACTAAGAAGTCTGCGGTTCCTAATGGAATAGGTAACAAAGCGACTTTGCCGCCTACTGCTACCAAATCACCACCTCCCAAGTTAAGCTGGGACTTGCTGTTGCACCAGGAGCTGTTATTGCAGGGTGCTAAAGCATGGGTGTTTTGTACCCATTGAGAAAAGATGGGGTGGCTAAGTTGTATAGCGGTATATGAAAAATATCTTGTGGACGCCCAAAGCGCCATGTATCATTAGGAATATACAAGCCAAAAACTGTGAAAACCCAGAAATATACATGCCCAGTAAGATGTGAGTGATTGAATCGGCGGTGTCTAAGGACACGATCTAATAGATCGTTGGTTATCGAGTAGTTGGATCGTAATCTTTACATAAAAATTGCGCAGTGCAGAGCACCACTATGAGAACCCCACCGATCCACATGTGGACCTGTGTGATACAAGCGAAAGTTGTGTACATGAGTCAATAGCTAGGGTAGTGATAGGGAGGCATGGAATCATATGGTGAGCACAATAATGTTAAAGAGCCTAAAAATAGCCAGGTTAAGCAGTAATTGAGCATGCCACGACGTTGTTAGGATTCATAGAGTCCTTTATTGGCCCTGGGCTGTAAAGGGACCGACTTTATGAGCCTCTAAAATTTCTTTATGCATGACCAATGCACCCAGTTGGTTATATACATATGAACCAGCGATTCAGGAAAAGAATTCGCAATAGCTAAATGATGGTGTGCAATTAGGTCGCCATAGACACATGTTATGGTCCAATCCTCCACGAAAAGTAAGAATTCCGCGTAGTTTTGACCAATTCAAGGTGAAAAAGGGGGTTGCCCATGGCCAAAAACTGGGATAAAGTTGAGCAAAAGGTCCGATTCAAGATAAACAGAGGACGTGGTATCTCTTAGGTCAACTCCAGCGTCGAGAAATTGGTTAATCCCGGTAAAGATACATGGATTGGTGTCCCGCCCAAGAAAGAGGACCAAGTCGAGTAACCCCGACTAGTGGGATGAAATAGATATACATCGTGGAACCAAGGCCAATTTGGGGGCGGCTTGGTGATAATGGAAACCAAACCGCAAAAAAGCAGAACGATGCAAAGACCAATGCGCCAATGGCGGTACAATAGAGTGTAATCACAGTTATTCCAGATGCTCGCCAAATCTGAAAAAACAGGAGGTGATTGTATCCTCGGAAACCTCCACCCAACACCATTCTATTTCTTGACTACTATGGCCAAATCCTGGGCACTGGGTGCAATGTGAGTGGATCACTTAGCCATGCTTCATATTGGAAAAAACGGGCGCCATGGAAGTACATGCCACGCAGCCAAAAGAAAGATAATGGGAGAGTTGACCAAAATGAGCACTAAATACTGTTCGAGAGATCTCCTCCAAATAACTGGTATGACTATCGAAATCGGGAGCATCAGCATGTACGGTTACAGATCCAAGTGGGTAGTATCAGGGACCTTAGATAGTGTTCTTGAGAAATGGACGGTCTGGCCCTTCCTCGAAAGACGTTTTTATGGGATACCTATCTACAACAATTTTCACTTCTGGTTCCGGCGAACGAAGAATCATTAAGTCCCCTCTTTCCGGATAACACGATACAAAGAGACCCGCCAACAGTTTTAGTGAAACTCTGAAAGTAGCTATTTATTTATGTTAGGATTAGTCCTTTCTTCCTATCTACCGCCATCTATTTATTAGTATTCACTAGAGCAATATTAGTTATTCACTAGAGAAATATGATATTGAAGTCAATCCGAAGGAAAGTGTTCGGAAGCTCATTAGGAACATAACGATTAGGTGACCCAACCGGCCCCTTCTCTCTGGGAAGGTCCTTTCCCAGCATGACTAAAAAAAATCTATTTTTTGTGCAAACTAGTGTACGTATATCTGAATGTAAAATACCCATATGAAATCTATTCCATGGAAATCTCTGATACTTTACTC
>PYDT01000529.1:0-11988 GCA_004837865.1 Musa balbisiana | reverse complement strand
TTATGGTTTCCTTGGTGCAAATCCAATCACCTGAGAGTTGAGATGACAAGCAATTCCCCATTGGTAGCAAATATTATCCATTAATACGCGGAGGAAATAGTATTATAAGAAGCCAAAAGATTATGCCCCATTGTTAAAACCGTCTCTAAAAATAAGAGCGGACGACGAGGGTCCTACCTAAGCCAGCTTTTCCTAATTAATGCCGTCACTGTATAAATAACTCCTTATTGTGGAAAAGAGCTTTACTCTTTAATTGTGGGTAGAGCCAAAGAGTGTGACTTACAAGTTCCAATACCATTTGGTTAATGAAGAAGAGCTCCGGTGTATAGAGATAGGAACCTCACCGTTTTAAGAGTAAACCAGAAAACGTGGAACCCACTATTTTTTTTTTAGTATCAGTATAATTCTTATGTTGCAGGTGAAGGGCATGCTGGACGGAATAACAAGTGTGTCAGGCAGAGTTATAGTAGCAAAAGCCATTGATTTATATTTTATATATCGTCATATCCTTTTGTTATTATTCTCCGTGGAGAGGAAAAGGATACTGAAGGAATCGAATCAATTAGTTATTCATTACGGTTTATTTGATTCATGACCAGAGTTAGACGGGAATACAGCTCGGAGTCTCGAACAAAAATTCGTTATTTGGCATCAACCTCTAGCGGAGCTCATTCAAGACTTACTCGAACGATTACTCAACAGAAAAATGATAGCTTTGGCTTCCTCTCATCGAGATAGAGGCCGGCCAAAGAGGGAATTTTCGTCGGTTGTGGATCCTCGGATAAATGCAGAACAATCGTGAGAATAAGTTATTGTATGTTAAGTAGATTAATACACAAATTTCCCCCCCCCCTTTTTGTACAAGAAGCAATGCTCTTAATCGTAAAATGGACCGCACAAATACTCGAATCATATAACTATAATGAAATATACGATCAACCAAAAATTTACGATTGAAAAAGAGTCAGAAGAAATGTGTTGATCCTCTTTTTTCGAAACGAGAGATACATGAATCGGGATCCTTATGTATATAGAACAAATGGTCCAATGAGAGCAAGATTTCCAGGAATTTGGAACATTTCGTCTGAACAGAAGAAACCGTTTTTTTTCAATAGTGTTCGTCGGTTACGTATTAATCCATATTCGATTGATTGGTCCGGATATTCCCCCCCCCACCCGACAAACAAAATTTTGTCAAGTCACTCCGTTTCTTTGTGTCCAAGTCACTTCGTTTCTTTTTGTCCAAGTCATTAAATTTTGTCCAAGTCACGGTCCCTTTTTGGCACAAGTCACTTCCCCTTTTCTTGTGAGTATCGGGGAAATCCCCAGTGATCGGTCGAGTCCACATCCGTGAATGGAAAGGTCCGAATGATCAACTTACGCAATCAGTCTGTTAATCAATAGGTGTTCAAAATCGTCATTTGAATAAATTGAAACCCTTCTTATGGATGATCATGATATTCCAGCAAAGCCGGAATTCTTTATCAATGGAGGAACAACATTACCATTTTTGTTCAAAAAGATTACCAAGAGTGGATATGACTCATTCTATACTAGAAAATAATCGCAGGAAATACCCTTTGATAACACGGATTACTATTTCTCAATGATATTTTCCCCAGGGGATCGAGACAATTGGCTGAATCCCGTGAAAACCATTTATAGAAGTTTCATGATACTCTTTTTATAAAGCAACGACTTGCGATTCTTGAATGATCCAACTCACTTCTGGTTCTATTGTAACAACAGATTCCCTTTTATGTGGAAAAGACCCGATATCAATATGATGATCTACATATGGAAAATTCCTCATACCTTGTTCCTTCGCAACAAAAGATTTTCTTCGTGCGTCGGTAAAAAAAAACATATTTTTGGAGAGAGAGACATTTAACCAACGAGTCACAGTATCTAACATATTCATTACATAAAGATTTTCCACAAAGTGGTGGACAAAAACGTATAACTTGTACAAATTCTTTTC
This sequence comes from Musa balbisiana, assembly GCA_004837865.1. Classification (NCBI taxonomy): domain Eukaryota; kingdom Viridiplantae; phylum Streptophyta; class Magnoliopsida; order Zingiberales; family Musaceae; genus Musa; species Musa balbisiana. Next base: position 10,007 of record PYDT01000529.1, on the reverse strand, counting down.
CGTTTTCCAATTCGAGCCGAGCCATTACGTTCGTAGAGCTATTACTCGATCGCAGCATTTCTGCAAACCCTAACAGAGAAACAAAGAGTCAATTTTGGAAGAACTTATGTCAGCCTCTTTCAGATATGAATCTATCGGATCAGACGAAGACTTGCATCGGGATCTCGTTTCAATTCAAACCATGGGTTTGATTCAACTCCATGTTCTGAGAAATATGTACCATCGAAAGAGGCAAAAAAAAAAGGAGTCTTCTCTAAGAAATGCGTGAGAAACGGCAGATGTATAGAAACCTTTAAAGAGATAGGGCTTTTTCAAACTCTAAAAATGGAGAATCTGTTCCAAACAAAATGGAATCCGTTCAAACATATATGCCAGGTTCCTTACTTCGACAACAGGTGCAAATGAATCTAAATTTCACCCTTTTGAATTTTGACAGACCCATTGTCGATACTAAGTAGCAGCACAAATTGTATCCATTTTAAAATTTGTATCCATTTTATGATATATGCATGGAATCGATATATCTGGCCAGTCCTCAGAAGATTCGTTCCACAAGGACTCTGATAAGTGAGATTTCGAGGAGTGTTGAACAGAATGCTTATTCTGTCCGAAGAAATGATTCATCGAATAATGAGTCACCCGTTCCTATGATATGGACACATCTGAGCTCAACAAAGGCTCGGGAGTGGGAGTTCCTCTATTCAATCTTTTTCCTTCTTCATTGTTGGGATACTCGTTCGTATACAGGTCTTTTCTTTGTTCCCACGCCTCTAGTGAGTTACAGACAGAGTTAGAAAAGATCAATCTTTGATGATTCCATCATACATGATTGAGTTGCGAAAACTTTTGGAGGTATCCTACATCTGAAACTGAATTCTTTTGGTTTTAAGAATCTTGTCTAGGTCTGAAACAATGAGGAGGAGTTCTCTGGAAGAAATACGGGGTTTTGCTTTGCTTGGTGGCAACAGTTTGGCCTAATTTTGGGCCGCTTTTTTTTTTTTTTTTTTGTGGGGTCAAATCAATACGTTCTAGGAGAAATATTTGAATATCAATCTCATCGATCTAATAGTATCATATCAAATCCCATCATCTCATAAGTATTATACCAAATCCCATCAAGCGAATCACGTTTTCGAGCAAATACGAGACATCTAAGTCGTACAAGAAAGAGATTCTATTCATTGATAAGAAAACGAAAAAAAAAAGGGAACGGTGATTGGATGCGGCAAATAGAATCCTGGGTTCGCGAACAGTGAATTCGATTGATGATGAAGAAAGAGAATTCTTGGTGGCAGTCCTCACATAACCGACAGAAAAAAGATTGATCAAATTCATTGAGTCTCTGACTCTAGGATCATTTATCAAAGAATGACTCTGGTTTCAAATATTGAACAACGGCGATCAATTTACTTACGATAATTAGTGACCAGTGATATAAGGAATATGAGTTCAATGGATTCTGTTGTAGCAGAAAGACGGATATTCCTTGCCTCATTATCAGCAATTACTTATTCACAAACTCGTGTGGGGCTAATAGTTTTCATTCCCATTCTCATGGGGAAAACCCTTTCGCTCCGCGTAGCCCTATACCTTCTAAGGCGTATTTTAGTGAAGGTTCTATAGGGGGCAAAAAAAAAAAAACTGCGACGATCCTATTTGGCTTCAAAATACCTAGCGACAAACCCTATGTTCCTTCATTACGGTTATTCCGAACAAGTTCCGTGAGAGACAAGCCCAAAGATTATTTATGATGATAGCGATTTTGTGCTAGTGATAGTGACGATATTCGATATTGATTGAAGTGCGATTTTATCGATATGATGCTAGTGACGATATTGATGGATGACCTTGATACGGAGCTGCTAAACTATGGATATGACGCCGAAAATAGAACCGATTTGATATCACCTGTCAATTCGAATGAGCAAAAGCAATGTGCTCCTGCATAATTTGGATTCCAAACATCATGATCTGTATATGAATGAGTCGAATTACTTATCCCTCGGTCTATTAGAGAACTATCTCTCCGAGATTGTGAAAGATGTTCCACTAGAAATATTCTTTGTTATGTAATTCGACTCAGATTCCCAAAAAGTGGATCCCGCTCTGATAGTCCGAATAATTTAAATACATGCATTAAGATACGAAGGCTTCTTAGTCCGCAACAACCGAAAGCACTTTTTCATTTTTCAGATAATAGGGGAGTTCACTGGAAAAGCAAATGTTCCCTAAATAACGGATTGGGTCCATAACCATGGGTCAATGTACGAGATCTTGTAGCACTTATCAATGAGGCCTATCAATTAGTATTACACAGAAGAAATCCCTTATAGAAACTAATACATTAGCGCTCTTCATAGACAAACTTGGGATTTGAGCGCCAGGTAGATCGGTTATGGATCATGGGATCCTTTTCTATCAGATAGGAAGGGCCCTGGAGACGCACCAAAATGTACTTCCTAAGGAATGCCCCATAGATTCCGTAACTATCTATATGAAGAAGAGATCAGAAGGGTGTTCTTATTTACACATCGGTACTTCGAAGTGGAAACGAGCATGAAGAAATAACGATACTTCTTTATTCTTTTGAGTTGTTAGCAGGATCGGTCGCTCAAGATTCTTTGGTCTTCACCCGGACCTGATGAAAACAAAAATCGGATCAATTCTTATAGATTCGTTGAGAAGATTCGATCTAGTTCAGGACTATAGAAGTAGAAGGAGCTTGGTGAGTGGGACCCTCACGGACAGAAAACGATTGCAAGTCAGTTTGATAAAATCGAGGACATTACTCTTCGGTCCGACCAGTAGATAGATGCAACCAGATTTGTTCTATCGTTGATCAGAGATTTCTATATGAAATACGAATCGGCGTTTGAGAAGAGGAAGAGGTCGTAGAACCTGCAAAGATAAAGGAGGATTTATTCAATCACATTTGGGCTCCTAGAATATGGCGCCCTTGTGGCAAACTATGTGATGGTATTGAAAAGCCCACTTTTCTCATCGGGTCGGGGCAAGCGGAGGACGGTTATCATGAAGCAGGATGAGCCTTCAAGAGAAAAGATTTCGGAGTTTTGCCAGTGAACCATGCAGTACCAGACACGCGATAGATCTCCAAAGAACAAGGCTTTTTTCGAGTAAGCCAATAATTTGGGACCCTGCGGGATCCTTCTTGTTCCTATTCAAAGATCAGCCCTTTGTCTCTGTGTTTTCACGTCGAGAATTCTTTGCAGATGAGAGATGTCAAGGTGCTTAATACTTCCCAAACAACAACCTTAGACATATATGTATAAATGATTGTTCATCAAGAATAAGCAAGAAAGTACTCCGACAGGTTGATACGCCAGAGATGCTTAGAAAGCACTAGTCCATTATCTAATGGATTCTTCCTTTCTACTACTATATCCGAGAGGTACCAGTATTTATCACATCTGTCCTATCTAACGGAAGCTATGGATTCAAATAACAAAGACAATGGTGAGAAAGGGATGCTTTTCGCGGATGAAATGAAACATTTGATTCAGTACAGGAGAGAGATTTCCCATCCTTAGCCGTAAAGCTATGTGGCCATGAAAAGGGATAAGTGGACAGGAGTGGCCGGGTGGTAGAGTAGTGGAAACATTTTTAGTCCATATTTTGGACATTAGCTCCATGCGAACAACCGATGCTACTGCTGAACATGGAAGAAGTGAAATCTTAGATCAAAAAACACTATGTATGGATGATATGAATGCCTAACCAAGAATCTTGAACGGCGACAACCAGAGAGGCTATACCACTAAACAAAACAATTTCCATAATGAAACCAGTAAATCCATCGGTGAATAAAAAAAATACGCATTTCCGATGAAATGCTTGTTGCTATCTGCTCCAATAACAATCATTGGTTTACGGACTAACTAAAGAAACATAGATAGACCTTTCTATTCGTCTCAGGTCCGAGGGATTCTTCAATTGGAAGATCACCCATAATGGATAATTACCATATTCCGGTTGAACGAGCCTATTCTAATTGTTTGGTTCCGAAGCCACGATATCCACGGAGGCCGGTTCGTCCTATTTAGATATTCACGGACAAAGGGAGGTACTGGATTCTATTCGGATAGGCATTGAAGGAGAAGGAAGGCCGCGGAATCCAACAGACGTCTGTCTCCAACAGACGTCTGTCTATTCTCTAATTCACCGACCCGAGCCAGTTGGGACCGTCCAGTGCCAAAGTCACGAAGGGGTAAGTCGCAATCCCTAAAAGGACGAGATAAGTAACTTTATCTGCTGGGTTATGGGTACTGGTGGGTATTTTACCAGAGGTTTTATCATCTACCTTGTGTGATTCCTCTTGATCATATACTCGGGGGGGGGGCGGCCGCGGGACGGATTTCCAAAACGGACTCCTCATTAATACGATCTTAGAAGAGAAGATCGCCAAGATTCGTGATCACCCTGCAGAACCTATTCCAATCTCCACACAGCTCGGACTCGATCGTGGGGATTCCGGAATACTTCGGATAACAGATAGATACTCGGTATACAATATTGATTAGATCCGAAAATAGGGTTTGAATGCTCATTCAATGAGCATTTAATTTTTTATTACGCCTTGAAGAGGGACTCGAACCTCCACTCTCTTTAGCACGAGGATTTGAGTCTCGCGTGTCTACATTTAACCATCAAGGCATCTTGAAAGTCAATCGATCCCATGCAATATGAATCTTCTTAATGTGTATATGGAATATATGACAGGTGGAGGGTTGGAGTATTCTATCGATCGGTCATGGATATAGGCCCGGTCAGACATCAACTTGCTGCGATTTGAATATCCGGAGGATACCGTATACTAGACAAAAAGATGTACAATCAAACATTTCTCGATTCAATAGAAGCCAAAAAAGACAGTTGCATATGGTACCAAATACCGATAGATATGTCAAAAGCAGGTCCGATTACGCTATCACGAATCTAAATAGAATGTAAACGAACCGTAGCGATCAATAGTAAACATAGTAAATTTACATCGCTTCGACTGAACCATCCTCATAATAAGAATGACCTAACCTATTCCGGTCTGGTCCGGTATGGAATGAAAATTTACTAATAGATGATCGACGTCGATTCCTGGATTATAAGGTCATGGAAAACCAGCCCATTCCATTTTGGGCTTTGGTTTTTTTGGGCCGGAAACAGATTTACTAATTCTTTTGATTCAGTTCGTAATAAGACGGGGATCTGGAACTAAGAAATGACCTAGAAGCAAAGCGGGTTATCATGAGCAATTGCAAGAATTGGGTTCATTGATATTCCTGGTATAGTAGCGCATCACACATAACCAGTCATACTCAATTCGATGGAATTGTTGGATCTTAAAGGAGCATCTTCTATAATTCGCACGTAAGGGGGTTATTTCTTGATTTGTCCGTATTAATTAAACTTGAATTTTAGATATAGTAGATAGAAACAAAACGCCTCGTAAGGAGTCATATTGAAACCAAGAAATATAGGCCTGCCGCATCCACACCAGAATAGATGGAGTTTCGAAAAAAAAAACCTGCTAGTGGAGGAGACCTCCCTAGGGATAAAGAAGACAGAGGGCTGAAGAGAGAGCCAAAAAACGGATCTTTCGTGTAGAATCCGCATAATTCGAATGTTATCAGGGTACGGTACGGAGACCAAATAATACAATGAAGCAAAAGTTTCCTAGATTGGTCATGGGATATAGAACGCATATAAGTTATCTGCTTGCTTATACACATTGAGTCTCCCAACAAGTATCCAATAATACATATCCGATTTGACGATGGACGAATATGCAGATACGTTTCTGCTTGTTTGATTAATAGACAATGCGATCCCCAATATCATCGCTAAGAATAGTAGGATTTCCAGAAGGAAGATGCATTCGTTGATGAGAAATAAAAAGGAAATATCGAAAATTCGCGTGGCTGAAGCTGAAGCAGTACTTCGAAGTAACAGAAAGAAAAGCAACGACTGGAGTGGGAGAGTCAGAGTCGAAAAGAGGATCCTCACTTCTTTCTCTCATTCAAAACGGGCTGAGTTTCATCTCGACGGCTCTAAGTGATAAAAGAAAGAAAGAACTCATCTTCTGCCTTTTTGATTACCTTCCCTAGCGTATGTATAAGACAGATCCATCGATTCCAAAAAGGATTATAATCCTAACTTTGCGAGGAAGCCTTATCGTGGTTGTGGAAGACTGACTTTTTCAATCCTTTTCGAACTTGGTTTTCGTTGGAGCAAGTCAGAAAGATTGAGAAATAGAACCATTGATTTGATGCGTCTCATAGCCATGAGTGTCACTTAGGGTGATCTTTTGTCAACGGAGCTTCCTATTACACTCGTGTCTCTGAAGGAGGAGAACCAACATTGTAGCATCTACATCGATATTCAAGCATGTATAGTCATTAGTCCGATCTTTGTAGGAATAACCGTAATACGACTTGCAAATGGGATCTGTTTATCATAAAGAGATTCGTGTTCCTGACCTGTTCACTTTAATTGTTATTTGAACAAAAGGATCACAATAATTTTGGTAAAAGTTATGTCTTGGTACGAGGGGGATAGATCTCTTCTGCATGTCTATGAGTTTTGAAAAATCCAAACATTCAGAGCGGATAGATATCGAGGTAGGATAGGTAGGAATTTGTCTGAACGACCGCATCCTTCGTATACGTCAGGCGTACATGATGAAAAGAGCTGGGGAAAGCTTGAACCAATTCTACAGGAGGATATAAGCGCAATTGAAATTCCTGGAGTTATAAATTTGTGTATTGATAAGACCATTCACTATTCTGAAGCATCGATCTCCCCCCCAAGGATTGACCATATAGCCAAGAGGAAACCAGAACCAGAATAGAAGAGCTGCCAACCAATGCGTAAATATCCATAGTAGCTCATGAGACCGTACATCTCTCTTTGTATATCAGATAATAGTAGGACATAAACTGAAACATTCTGGAGCTACAAAGAGAGTTATTAAATCGTTAGACCACATTAAAAACATCCTCCTAGAGTAGCTGGTTATACGAATAAACGCAGAAACGCTGTTATAGCCATTTCTGTACATTCAATGTACTCTACGGATAGAGGAATACATAGAGTTGAACATAGTATAAATAAGAAATTGAAAGATTTCGTTGAAATTGGTCGTTTGGAAATTTCCCGAAAAAGCTAATTATAGGTTCTTTCTCCTACGGAACAATAGGGCCGTTATGGCTTATTACTTAAAACTTGTTGAAGAGATGAAATAGAACCAAGGTATATCCTTTTGATCAGAGGTTGAATCGATCATCAGAAGCCGAATTAGTGCCAAAAAATTAGGTCATTCTGGGAAAATGAAACCTTTTTGTTTTTTCCATGGAAGAGAAGCAAATGGAAACGCTTCATAAAAATTCTGTAGAATCGAGAATGAAGTTTCATGCTGTACCAGCCGATCATGAAATTAGTAACTGCATCAATCTCCGAAAAAAGGCCCAATGGTTTCGAACTTCCTTTTTGGAATGGGATATTTACGGAATCACCAGAATAGATCAACCTTATCCAGAATATTTCCTAAGAGATTCATCGTTCTTATTCTAAGCAAGCCACCGAGAGGCTTAGTTGATCATGATTTATGGTTTATCTTCTTTTCCTTTGGGTTTGTTTCGAGGGAAAGATATCGTCCGATTCTTTTTCTAGTGATTCTTTTCCGACGAGAATGTATGGATCCATGGGTTGATATAGATCCTGTTCATGGATTAACGAAAATTGCAAAGCCTCTTGGCCCTGCCAATTATATGAGTTCTTCCTTTTTGCGTTATGGCATGCCACTCATTGGCAGCATCTACTTAATTCAGGAAACTTAATTTGAAAGCCATAGTGAGAACCGGACGTTTTACGGATGCCCTAATAACAAGAATGGCAAGTGTGCTTTTCATTGTGTAGACCTATTTCAATAGGGAACACTTGAGGGTCGATCCGCCTAAAGTCTTGATTTTACTGTATATCGGAGTTACCTCCAAGTATTGCTGACGTAAACAGAGTGGATTTGTTTCTGTCTTTTGTGAATCTTTTTTCAGGCTCGATAGATAATTGATAAGCCAATGATTTGTTTCGTGTTTCAGAATACGGTAACCAACATGTTATAATCGATTACGAAATTGGATCGGATTTTGCAGTTTTGTCTCTGCATGTACATCGAGTGACATGGGAGTGAAAGAGGCTTCAAGAATCAGTTTCTTTTTATAAGGGCTAAAAACGAATTACTTATTTTGGCCTTGTGACCATATGTTAGGGTCGGATCCTCCGAAGATATGCAAAGATCTCCCTCAAGCCGTACATCGACTTTCATCGAATACGGCGCTTTCCACAGAATTCTATATTGTATCTATGAGATCGATGTGGAATTCTGTTACTCACTTTACAAATGAGTATCCGTTTCCCTCCTTTCCTGCTAGGATGGAAATCCTGCTATTGTACATATCCATACGGTCGAGTCCGTAGGTTCGAAATAGGTAATGTAAAAAGAGTGCTTCGATCATTGATATTTGACTCGGACCTGTTTAAAAAAAAGTCGAGGTATTTCGAAGTGTTTGTTGGACACGACAAAGTAAGGGAAAACCTCTGAAATGATTTCATATTGGACCTTGGACATATAATGTTCCGAATCGAATCTATTTAGAAAGAAGATCTTTGTCTCATGGGAGCCTGCTCCAGTCCCTTACGAAACTTTCGTTATTGGGTTAGCCTACAGGTCACAAGGTTTCTAGCGTTCACAGCATCATCAAATGATCGTCTGGGAAAGAATCTACAACGCACTAGAACGCCTTGTCGGACGATCCTTTACGCCGACAGCATCTAGGGTTCCTCGAACAATGTGATAATTCACAACGGGTAAATCCGTTCAAACCCTTCATCCTTACTATACACAGAATGTTCTTGTAAATTATGGCCAATACCAGGTAATAAGCAGTGTTTCAAAGACAGAGGTTAATCGTACTCTGGCACTTAGTAAGGCAGAGTTTGGTTTTTTGGGGGTGATAGTGGAAAAATGAAAGATATAGGCACCCTTACTGTAACCCTACAGAACCGACATGAGATTTTCACCTCATACGGCTCCTCCGTTCAATCTTTCGAAGTAATTGATCTTTTCTTCGCGGAGATATCCTCCTTATTCACTCCGTCCGAAGAGTAAAAACTGAGACAAGTCGCACGGTTTCATGTGCCCCAATTGAACCTTCCATTATGATCAAAGGGGAAGGAATTCTTTTTACCAAACATAGCGGATCAAATCACGATCTATACTCACAGAACAAGAAATTTTATCGATCAATCCCCTTTGCCCCTTATTTTTCGAGAATCAGAAAGATACTTTCGAGTTTGAATTTGTTCATTTGGATCTGGGCTCTTCTATCTTCTAATTATTGAAATCTCTTATTTTTTTTATGGCTTTATTCTTTATTTCATGTCGATTTTCTTCCTCTCTTTTCTTTTTATTACCTTCAGCATTCCTTAAGTTCCCCGGGTTTGTTGATCTGTAAGAATCTGCCCATTTTTCACGAGCGAAGGGGTACGAAATAAATCAGATTATTGTTCGGCGACAAAAACAAAAAGAAGTACTATGTGAAAGTCTTCGGTTTTTGCCTCTTCCTCTATCCCTACCCAGCGTTTGAATCATACGAAACCGTTTTCTTTGTATGAATTCGATATTTTATTACATTCCAAATTCATCTCCCGAACTCCCAAGGAAAAATACCGAATTGGATCCAAAAGTGAAGGTTAGTGTGGATTAATCATGCGGTTATGCACTCTTCAAATAGGAATTCATTTCTGAAAGATCCTGGCTTCGTGCTTTGTGAGTCGTCCGACATCTTTCGATGACCTATGTTGTTTCTGTTGAAGGATCTCCTATGATCCGATCGATTGCGTAAGGCCCGCGGTAGGCAATGGAACCGGGGGAAAGTATACAGAAAAGACAGTTTTTTTCTATATATATAGATTAGTATAGTTTAGTGATCCCGGTG
>PYDT01000349.1:0-11988 GCA_004837865.1 Musa balbisiana | reverse complement strand
GTATTTAAAACTATTTTAATTTTATTGTCATCCCGATATAGACCTGACAGTGTGAAATTATGTTTATTTTTCCCTACCAAGAGCAGGTAGGATAAATTCCCTTTTCGAGGATTAGTTAAAGCCGTTAGATGTGACGTGTTCATTTCTTCATCCGCCTTGTTTGAGGAATATTTCCCCACTTTGGCAGGTGAGGGACACCACCTACCCTATTAGAATATGATAATAGTTTGTCTCCTATCCCTATTGGGGATTGCTCATTCATGTATTTGATATATTTTAATGAGATGATTGATTTTTATGTCATGTATTCATTTTGAGTTGGACTTTTTTGGGTTCGTACTCAGGTATGGCTGAATTTTTCTTATTTTTGATTTTAGGAGCAGCCTCCCACTATACTAATCTATTCTATATAGAGCAGAACCTTCCTCACCGCTAGGTACAGTCCACTTGGATGCTTTCTTAGAGTTTTACCATCACTATATTTTACTTTTCTACTTAGATGTTAACGAATATGCATTAGAAGAAATGTTTATAAATTGATGAATAAGATTTTCTCGACTTGCCTCGTGTAAAAGATGTGATAAAAAAAATCCATTATGTGACATACTACTTTAGTATTTTCATCACATCCTGGATTTTTTTTCATATCTTTTTCATACATTGACCAAGGTGATAAACATCATTTTATTCATCATTTTATAAACATTTAGTGGACCATTTCATTTATTTACAAATCACAAGTAGACAATAAATATATGATGTTAACTTCCAAGAATCATCGTAAGTGGCTCTACTACAGTAGAGGATGTTCGCTCCCACGGAAATCATTCTGTGCGTTGCATACGGCTACGCAATGCGAATTTACTTTTTCTTCTCTTCTATTCTATCTAAGAAAGAAAAGAGAATCCATCTGATTCAGATAGTGAAATGATCCAATTTACCACCCTTCCTTTCGTTAGGAGTCAAAAAATACTATGAGGTTCTGTTGACTTTATATATTTATCTCGTCTGTGATTTAGATCCAAAGTGCCTTTTGATACGATCACATAAGAAAACTGATCTTTTTTTTTCATTTCGTGACTTCCATAACCATAACATATCAGATAAGAAAATCTGGTGTGGAAGCCCAAAAAGTGGTTTTTTTGACGCTTAATGAAAATGTACCCCCGACACATAAAATCAACAATCGGAAATAACCTTTGTTTCTACTACTATCTCGATACAATATCTGCTATGAAAAAACCATTAAATGGTTTGTTCATATCGAACTCGAAGTGCCATGCTATTATTAATGTAGTTCATAATTTCAATATGGCACGGCATGTCTTTCTTTTTTTTTTCAAATAAAAATCATTGGCGCCAAGCGTGAGGGAATTGCTAGACGTTTGGCAATTCTCCTCGATAGAATAAAGATCCCAAGAAAGCGGCTAAACCCATGCATATTGTGATGCACATCGGGTGGCACAAATGGCATAGTATCATAATAGCTATTCCTGATACACCAGCGCCGGGGGCGAGTTATAAACAAAAAAAGATCCTAGTATTACTCTAATACTGAGATTATACCATGAGACAACAATTGATTTGAAGATCTCGCTATTAAACTCTTGACCTAAAAAAGTAATCTTTCTCGATGAAGTCGGGGGATAGGACAAAATTGGTTCTTTAGGAACTGTACGTGCACCTTTGGATGATACGTTCAAAAAAATTGCGAAAAAAGAAGCAATGGTCGATTCCAGTTCTATTTTTTTTTTCTGTAATAGGTTTTTGTTTTTCTAATAAAGCTCCCATTTTTTAAAAGACATGGATGAGTTTGGCTCCTTTACCTATAAACAAAAGAATTTACTGACGGATGAAAGGAATTGGAAAAAAAACAAAAACCAAAAAAAAAAATCTCTCTCATTGATGTTGTATTTTCATCGACATTCAAATCACGGTATTTTCTTGTTATGAATGGGCCTTTCATCTTTTTTAGGGTTCATGTTCTCTACGGGAAAAGATCTGTCCGAATTCATTGCACATTAGGGCAACATGGTTTCAGTACCATTCTTGGTGTTACGACTTTTTTTTTCCAAGTCGTTTCATGCCTTCCCAATCATTCGATGTACTCATCATACTACCGTTGGTTATTGGTGACGTTGAAATCATCCTATAATAAGGATAAGATCGTTTATGATAAAGCGGTAATCGTACATTACATGGAGTACCAATTGGTATTTCGAACGGAGCTGGATACTTTATTTACGGTATTATTTTGATTTTTCCAAGTCACCCATAAATTTCCTAATTGACTCCTCAAAATCAATAAATTGAATCCTAATTGCATCACGCTGCCGAATGATGATGGTTTCCACTCAATACAAAAAAATATTTCGTAGGCGAAACAGAGCATTTCGTTCGATGGGAGAGAAAAGGGGGTAATTACTCCATATAACCCAATATGTCTGACAAGTCGCACTATAAGTCAACCGAACTGCATTCCTCTCCAGGAATCGAAAAGGTACTTGTGGGAACACCAACGGGCATAATTAAAGAAAAATTGCGTACTATCTTCAATTTACGGTGTAACATAACAATGCTTTAATCGTCTATATCCCTTTTTCGTTATTGATTTTATAATAGGTTGTAGAATAATGGATCGCGTTTATTTAGAGAGTAAAGAACAGAATGAATAAGAAAAATTGTAACTAACGGATCAATCGTTGGAGTAAATAAACAAAGTATACGCAGTCGTTTCCCTAAAGTAGAACTAATCCTCCAATGGCGATTGGTACTGATCGGGGTATAGAATAGATCTGCTTCTCTTTGTTCGTACGAACAGAATTGTGCATTATGGCTCAAGGAACGGAAATAAAATTAACCTTTTCATACGGAATCTACTGAAAAGGTTAGATACATAGTATATAGCTTTTCCAATGCGATAAAATAAAGTGACATAGTGTCTATTTTCTGGATAAAGGGGTATCTTCATGGGTTTGCCTTGGTATCGTGTGCATACGTGTAGTGAAGATCCCGGTCGATTTGCTTTATGTCCATATAATGATACAGCACTAGTTGTGGTTGGGACGGTTTTCGATTGGCTTTTTTATACGAAATTAGCGGTTTTTGATCCCTCTGACCACGCTCTTGATACAAAGTGGAGACAAGTGTTCGTTTTTATACCCTTCATTACTCGTTTAGTTTTTGGAATAACCCAATTAGTGGGGGTGTTGGCAGTATTTCAGAGGAAACTGTACGATCCCGGTATTTGGAGTTATGAAGGTGTGGCAGGGGCAAATAGTTGTGTTTTCTGGATTGTGCTTCTTGGCAGTATCTGGCATGGGTGTATTGGGACCTAGGGGGGGGGGGGGAAAAAAAAAAAAAAATTTATGTGATGGAACGACGGGCAACCATCTTTGGATTTGCCTAAGATCTTTGGAATCATTTATTTCTCTCAGGGGTGGGCGCTTTGCTTTGGCGCATTTCATGTAACAGGTTTGTATGGTCCGAATATGGGTGCGATCTCTTGGACTAACTGAAAAGTACAACCTGTAAGTCAGGTGGGGCGGGAAAGGCTCTTGATCCTTTTGTTCCGGGGAATAGCCTCTCATCATATTGCAGCGGGTACATGGGCATATTAGCAGGCTTTCCCTCTAGTGTCCGTCCGCCTCAACGTCTAACAAAGGATTACGTATGGGCAATATTGAAAACTGTACTTTCCATAGTATCGACTGCTGTTTTTTTTGCAGCTTTCGTTGTTGCGGGAAACTATGTGGTATGGTTCAGAACTAACCCCATTCGAATTATTGGTCCAACTCGTTATCAGTGGGATCAGGGATACTGTCAGCAAGAAATATATCGAAGAGTTAGCGCCCAGGACTAGCCAAAATCTGAGTTTATCGGAAGACGATTGGTCTAAAATTCCCGAAAAATTAGCTTTTTATGATTACATTGCGTAATAATCCAGCAAAAGGGGGATTATCAGGCAGGGTCAATGGACAACGGGATGGAATAGTTGTTGGGTGGTAGGACCCCGTCTTTAGAGATAAGAAGGGCGCGAGCTTTGTACGTCGTATGTACCTTTTTGAAACATTTCCGGTAGTTTGGTAGTGGGACGGAATTGTTAGAGCCGATGTTCCTTTTAGAAGGGCAGAATCAAATATAGTGTTGAACAAGTAGGTGTAAAGACTGTTGAGTCTATGGTGGCGAACTCAATGGAGTCAGTTATAGTGATCCTGTGACTGTAAAAAAATATGCTAGACGTGCCCCAATTAGGTGAAATTTTTGAATTAGATCGGCTAGGTACTTTGAAATCTGATGGCGTTTTTTTTCGCACCAGTCCAAGGGTTGGTTCACTTTTGGCCATGCTCGTTTGCTTTGCTCTCTTTTTCGGAACACCATTTGGCATGGCGCCTAGAAAACCTTGTTCAGAGATGTTGTTGCTGGGCATTGATCCAGATTTTGGATGACTCAAGGGAATTTGGAGCATTCAAAAACCTTGAGATCCATACAAAGAGACCAAGTAGCTGATAAACATTGCTCTGGTAGATTTCGACTCTTTTTTGATTTGAATAGGGTTAGGTACTGATGCAACTTGACTTGAATCACATCTTTTCTTTGAATCTTTCCTTTTCTTTATTGGTAAATGAGCAATGAATAGGTGTGGAAGCATAATTGTAAACCACGATTCGAATTTATGGAAGCATGGGTTTATACATTACTTTAGTTCGACTTTAGGGAATTAATTTTTTGTCGCTATATTTTTTCGAGAACCGACTAAGAGTTCCAACTAAAAAATGAAATAATTTTATTATCTCAATTGAAGTAATGAGTCTCCCCATATGGGAGGCTCATTACTTCAACTTAGTCCCCGGTTCTTCGAATGGATCTATTAGTTGTTGTGAGGGTGGCCCAAAAGCGGTATATAGGCCGTCGACCCGTAAAGCTTTACAAAGTAAACCGATAGGAAGATGGCGATAGGGTTGATGTTTCCATTTTAGACAATTCACAGATCACAATGGAGCTACGATAATGATCGTTTCTTACACTACAACGGAATGGTATACAAAGTCAACAGATCTCAACCAATGATTAAAATAGGATTTATGGCGACCACAAACCGTTGAGGATAGTCTGATCCTGGGCCAAGACAAACACTACTGTAGGGAATTTATTGAAACCATTGAAATTCGGAAGATGGTAAAGTAGCTCCGGGTGGGGGCCTACACCATTAATGGGAAGTAGCAATGGCCCTACGGTACGTATTCTATCTATTATTTTGGAAATTTATAATCTTCTTGTTATGGATGGAATTACAATGAGTTCTTACGTCTTATAAGAACTTGAAGTCCTAGTTTTACAATCAAAAAAATTACTTTACTTAAAACTTCGGATTCTAACCATTCTGGTTAGTTCGACCGTGGAATTAGTTTGTTTCGGTATCTCGGAATTAGGAGTGTGTGACCTTGTTATAATTGAATCCCTATGAATACAAGAGAATGGTCCTGTTATCTCTATCGAGATGATTCGATTTCGTCGGTTAGTCGTCCTAGGATAGGGAAGCAGGAATATATATAGAATATAGAAATGATTAGAAGAAATATTAAAACTATGATTCATACTACTATCGAACTCGCAACGGGGACTCAGAAATTTTCAACTAGAATTTCTAAATCAAACACGATTTTTCTTCATTCAGGAACTTTGTTTTTTTTTCTTGAACGAAGGACAATCTTTGTTATAGATTTTGTTGAGTCATTCATTTCATCGAAGACGTGCTCATCAAAGGGTCTTCCTCATGAGAACCCTTTGAGTTTAGCGTGAGGCTTTGCTTTATTAATTTATTAAAATTAAATCATCGTGGTTCTAGTATGAATCTGGCGGTTTCAATTGATTTCATAGGTCTCAACAAGCAAATTCTATAATAGTAAACAGACTCAATCCGCACAGTACACAAAAAAAAACACGAAATAAAAATAACAATATAAACAAAAAGGGAAGAAGATTCAAAAGGCCTGATGATCAACATCAAAGCGACAGATGATGCCAACTTATATTTGAGGATTATGCATACAAAGAAAAAATTTCTAATTTTTGTTACTTCGTATCTCGGGGTCGGGGGCAAATCAAGCGGCTAAGCTAGAAGAAGTTTTGAAATTTTTACATATCCGTTGAAATCAAGCATTGGGTCGTTCTGCTTGAGACGTACGAGATGAAATTTTAATATACGCGTTCTCAGAGGGGGAGTCCCTTGGCCGTGGTACCTATCTCAATAAAGTATTGATTGGTTTGAGGAACGTCTTGAGATCAGGCGATTGCAGAGATATATAGTAAATATGTTCCTCAGATGTCAAATATTTTATTGTTAGGGGGGGAATCACACTTACTTGTTTTTTAGTACAAGTAGCTACAGGTTGTGCTATGATTTTTACTACGTCCAACAGTTACAGAGGCTTTGCTACCTCTGTTCAATAATCTGACTGAGGCCAACGGTGGGTTGGTTAATCCGCTCAGTTCCGATGGGCAGCAAGTATGATGGTGCTAATGAGGATCTGCACGTATTTTCGTGTGTACCAGTTACAGGGGGATTAAAAAACCCCGCGAATTAACTTGGGTTACAGGTGTAGTTTTGGCTGTATGACGGCATCTTTGGTTTCTTGTAACTGGTTTTATTCCTTACCTGGGAACAAATGGTTATTGGGCAGTAAAAAGTGTGACAGGCGTACCTGAAGTATTCCCGGAATAGATCGCATTTGGTAGAGTATTACGCGGAAAGTGCTAGTGTGGGCCAATCCACTTGACTCGTTTTTCTAGTGTTTACAACATTTGTATTCTGCCTCTTCTTACTGCCGTATTATGTTAATGCATGTTCACATGATACGTAAGCAAGGTATTCGGGTCCACTTTATAGAATCATAGAGAGGTGTAATTGATCTATATCATACTGGAGGAAAACGATAGACAATAATATTTCATTGCTAGAAATATGCGATATGAAAAAATAAGACAGGTTATTTGATATTTTCTATCAAACTTCGAAAGTATTGTATTCCTTATTGATCGAGATAGTGGAATAGTATTTTCCGAAGAGCGATGGATTATGGGAGTGTGGGACCTTGAACTATTGATTAGGCCATGCAGCTATATTATTTTATCTGCACATTGGAATTCACAACCAAATGTGTATCAAATCCAACCACCCCGTAAGCCCCCTATGTAGCAGAGGAAGGCCGGTTTCGTTTGGGAGAACCTTTTCTATGATCATACCGGAATCATGTATGCAAGACCAGGCTCCGAAGATCCCTAGAATAAAAATGAAGTGACTGTGGCATGATTCACTGTTCTGTCTATTCCAATTATTATTTGTGTGTAGAAATGCATTCATTTTCATCTGCATCCCCCCCCGATCCCGCTCGATAATACTATCGGATTTGTTGAAATAAGAGATTAAGGAAGAACAGAGGCTAGACTTATTAGTAAACAACGGTAAATACTGTGTATGTAAGAAAATTCGAGATGTTGGGGGGATGAAACCACCAATCAAAAATGACATGAGCCAATCCCAAAAAGACTTTGAATCATGATCAAATTTATAAGCCTACTGGATATTGGCATTGACCTGAAGAAAACGAAATTGAGTTGCACATGAATAGTTGCAACTCCGGAAGGGAACAATGGATCATGGGTTAATCTTTTATTACATAGAGTCAATATATATGATATCGTGGGGATATGTATTGAAAATAGAATTTTATATGGATCTATTTCTGCCATTCCTTTCATTCTTGCCTGCGAGCCGGATGATGAAAAATTATTATGTCCGGTTCCTTCGGGGGATGGGATCCATAAGGAGATTCACCTATCCCAATAACAAAGAACCTGACCTGGAACGATCCTGATAAGAGCTAATTGGCTTAAAGGGATGGGGCATAATTATTATGGAGAACCCGCCAGGCCCATGATCTTTTATATATTTTTCAGTAGGTAAATTCAGGTACTATTGCATGTTAAGGTAGGCTTGGCAGTTTAGAACCGTCAATGATTGGTTGAACCGGCGCGGAACCATTTGCAACTCCTTGGAACTATTACCCGAATGCGTACTCTTTCCCGTATTTCAAATAATCCGCCAGTACCCGAAGTATTAGGTGTTCTTGTAATGGTTCAGTACCAACGGGATATTGACAGTACCTGTTTGGAGAATGTTACTAAACATTCCAAAATCCAGTTCGCCTTCCAGTAGAGTAGCTACAACAGTCTTTTTGATCGGTTACGCAGTAGCTCTTTGAGTTAGGATGGAGCAGAAAACATACTATTTGATAAATCCTAACTTTAGGTCTTTTTTAAATTGATTCACCGTGAAATACCATGATTAATGTATCTAGATAGTGACTTCAAAGTCAATATCTTAGAACATTAATTTGATTAGATCATTCCACGAAAAATACGGATCTGGCCAAAAGATTAAAAACAAATTTCTTCTTTCTTATAAAGTTTTCTTTCTATTTTATTAGAAACAGAGACGATGAAAATAATTATAATGGCTTTACAAATTAAATTGATTCTTAGGGGTAAATCAATGCGAAATGCTTTTGTAGAGTGTCGAGATCTCTTGTACATTTACTATGCGAAAAAATATTCAATTCTCATGATCTTCTTGACTCTGATTCAATTAGATGTAATGGTCCAATAAATTGTGTGTATATTGGACCTTTTGAGACAAATTATAGTCTGGAAGGTAATTCTGATTGGTCAATAAAAAGACATTTCAATGGAATTTCTTTTTGTTTTTCTTAGATTGGGTTAATCTATCTTGAAAGGGTATAGTAAAAAATGGGTAGACGGAACCTGTTTTTATTTCTTTGAAATTAATGTCTCTTCCTCCGCATGAGCAAAAGGAATAAAATAAATCAAGTAAATTACGAGAAGCTTCATAAAAGTGCTTACTTAGGATGTTAAACTTCCATTCGTCCATATTCTTAGAAAAGTATCTATTGTTTTCATTCCCATCCAATAAGAATGGAATACAGGATTCGCATTTCGAAACATGGCAAGATACAGCATCTATGGAAACTTCCCATTTTTAGAGTTAGGTGTTGGTTTCGTACGATATCCCGATCTCGCCTGATTGTAATCCAATTACACAAATAATTGGTTCCGTCAGTGTCAGCTATAGTTGTGTGTGTAACTATTCCACGGAAGCAGGTGGTGAGATGCTATCGTGAGCGGTTAGTATTTAGGGCCCCTGGCGCCATGGATGCCGTACTCTAACTCCAATATATTACTTCTCAATACAAATTTCTTTCAAATTTAGTACAAATGTCATGTACCGATTCTTCAATACCGATAAGTGTAGAAGATTCATGGGGAATTCTCCAGAGTTTGCCCGTGGTGTGCTTACATGTTCCTTCTATTCTCCAAGTTAAAGCCCTTTCGCATGGCAATACCTATAGTATCACTGACCTTTCATAAGCGGGACAGAACGAAAACGACCATAATAAAGAACGTTACTGTTTACTCTCGATTCAAACACACCTCCACTGTAGCTGGTCGAGTGGATCCTATACTTCCTCTCGAAACATACTATACTAATACTATTATTGATCAGAATCATGAATCATTTATGTCTCTTGAAATTGTTTTTTTCGTATTTCTACACACTTCTTTTTTTAGGGGGGTCGCCATCCATTGTCGGCATAGGTGTACATCCACGTACCGAAAATTAATAGTAATACCATTCGACGAAATGGCTCGTATACCGTGTGAACTCTTCCGAGGACCAGGCCTTTATCAAATCTTCTGCTCGTTGCATACCCTGATTAACTACGGTCCGAATAGATTTAAGGACGCCCGCTTGAGCAGCCAATAGGGTGTTCCCTCTTCTTGTCCCTGGAACCGGATCAGTACCAGCAGGAGGCCCAAGAAACCACCCGACTCGTACATCTGTAAACAGTTACAATGGTATTGTTGAAAACTTGTTGACGTGATAATTCCTTTTGGTATTCTCGTCCATTCCTTACGTGAACAATACGACCATTCCTACGTGAACCGAATTCTTGGTAAGCTTTTGTCTATTTTATCATCTTATAAATATAAGCAGAAATATACGGAAAGAAAAAGAGATACGACATATCCATTTACATATTAAAAGAAATCCTTTTATTTTGGTCTTTTTCTTTGAAAGTTCTTTTTTAGAAAGATTATCCTTGTTCTGTTTTTGTCTCGGATTGGAACAACAAATCACTATAATCGTCCGCGCCTACGGAATCAGTCGACATCTTTTCAAAAATTGTACGAACGAGAAAGCCCCTTATTTTCATATTTCTATTCATTACCTTAATTTTGAATCTATTCCTTGGAACATGAAAAAAGTCTCTTGATTGTTTTTTTAACTTCGAATTGTATCGTCATTAACTTCGAACAATTGTATCGTCATAAAGGAATGCTTTTACATCACCTAATCATTCGAATCTTTGTTAGCGAAGTCTATAAAATTATACGTCCAACCTGGTGAATCATAACAATTTTACTTAAGTTGACTCTATCCCCAGGTAGTATCAGTATTATAAAATGCGCCCGTGAGTCCTCAGAAACAAAACCTAGAAGTACAATCTTTATTATATAGGCGGACGGACCCGATACATACCGTTGGGAAGGGATTCAGTAATTTAAAAACCTTCATGAATAAATTTTGTTACTTTTCATTCCAGGAACTTCCTTGTTGAAGTATCAACTAAGGGAGGAAGAGTTATATAACTAACTTTTCCTCTCTATTTCACAATAGGAAGTTAGAGAGAAAATTAGGATACCAGAGGAGGAGGATACCATATATATAACAAAAGTTCGCCTCCAATTTTTTCTCGTCGAGCGTCTCGATAGTCATTATACTCGGGAAGTAGAAAGAATTACAATTCTATTCACGTAAAATCTTAGGAATTGTGATTAGTGGAATAAATTCGTACCGGGTCGGCTGATACGCATTTTAAAAATAGTTCTGTGTATCTTTCCTAGTCTTTCTCATGTTAGCAGAGTTGAAAACCAAGAACTATTTGTACTCCTGATGTTTCCGAAAGTTTTCAATAAAACCTTCTAGTAGAAGTATTTTAACAAATTTTCTGGTGTAGTAGTAGATGCTATTCGAACGTACTTTTTTATTCATGTCCGCATTTCTTATAGAAGTTATATATGGCAATAGTGTCTTACCCATGACGAACTATAATCTTTGGTGCCCCAAATTTTGATATAATCAACATGTTCCTGTTTTTCTTGTTTTAGTTCTTTCTTTTTTTTTTTTTTATTCTAAAATTATTTATTATTAAAGGATATGCGTGAGACACAATCATATTCATTACTAAATTTGATTCTACTAAATTTGATCGATTTTAGATGTTCTGAGTATCATAGTCCCATCTAGTAGCTAGTATAATACCTCGGGACCAATGACAATATTTTAGTTAAATTCACCTGTATCAATTCCCGAGCGATCGCCACCAAAACTCGAGTTCCTTGTGGATTTCCTTCTTGAACACTGAAAACCGCGTCATTGTCACATATGTATATATAACGGTGTCACGTTTGAGTTCTTTACAAGTACGTACAATGACAGCTCTAAGTATTTCCGATTTTTAGTGATATTAGGCACTGCTCTTGATTACAAGCAACAAATAACGTCACAATAGGAGACATATCCCGATGATACCAGCTCCTATGATTCGAATACACATCAATTCTCGAGCTCCGTGTATCGCTACATTCAAAAGGGTCTGAGTTTAATCATTCATTTTTTGGAAATCGTTATGTAATTGCAAAGGATGAAGGAAAAAAAAAAGAAATATTATCTGTCAGAATAAATTAAACTTGCCGTTGTTTTTCATCCTCAAACATGTTTAGTTCTACATAATATCATGACAATTGGTTCGTATAGGCATTTGGGACGCCAGCTAGTGAAATAGCTGCTTTGGTACAGCTTCGGGATAACTCCGCCATTCATAAATATTCGACCTGTTTACAACA
>PYDT01000982.1:0-11988 GCA_004837865.1 Musa balbisiana | reverse complement strand
GGATAATTCAACTCGAAGCAATTTGAGGTCTGACCCGGGCCTATATGACATGGAACGATCGATAGAAATACTCCAACACTCCACCTTTGTCATAGATCCCTATATCCATTAGATAGGATATCATATTCAGGAATACGATTCACTTGCAAGTGCCCGTGATGGTGAAATGTAGACACGCGAGACTCAAAATCTCGTGTAAAGAGAGTTGGAGGTCGAGTTACTCTGCAACGCTAATAAACAAATTTTTGAGATGCTCATTGAACTGAGCAATTCCAATACCAGATCGGATCTAATCAATATGATAAACCGAGTATCTTATCTGTGATACGAAGATTCCGGACAACTCCCCACGATCCGAGTCCGAGCTGTGGAATGGGAATAGGTTCGGCAGGGGAGCACGAAATATTGGCGATCTTCTCTATTAAGAATGAGGAGTCCGTTTGGAAAATCGTCCGCACCGCACAACCCCGAGTAGATGATTTCAAGAGGAATCACACAAGGGTAGATGATAAAAAACTATGGGAAAATACCACCATCCCTTTTTTTTTTTTTTTTTTTAACCCACAGAAAAGGACATTATATAGTCCGTTTTTAGGGATGCGAACTTAACTAGTACGTAGGGCCAAACTATCAACTTGCCGGCATCAAAAAACGTTTAAGTTGGCGGTGGATGATTATCATAAGAGATTACCCAACAATCATAAGATTCGCGTTCTTGACTCAGCACTTCTCCCAATCCAGAAAAAAGACGGGATTCTAGGATTTTCCTTGGGGCAAATACTTTTATGCTACCTCTTGGTTTAGCTATACCATACTGTATTCTCGTAAGATGATACACACTGGCTAAAAATCGCCTGGTGCTAAATCTAGGCACACGGGAGCGTAAATAATTGTAACATATACATATGAAATGAACAGCCAATGGAACCCAATCTCGGTTTTTATTTGTAAAGTTTCTATTCCTCGGCAATCCCAAAGCCCAAAGATCTATGAACTAAATCATGGTTGATAACCAATCAAGATAAAACGATCCTGCTGCATCTTCTTGATCTCTCCACATTTGTATTTGTATTGAGTATTTCATTTACAATTGAAATTTTAAAGATTAGACCCTTTCTTTCGTATTCTGCCACAAAAGAACCTTACCTTGTTCTGATCAGCTAATTCTTGGGGAGATACTGAATTTTGGATTTGAAAAAGGTTTCAGAAGGCTATCTCTGAAAGTAGATGGTGATTGATAGAGCAATCTTGAGCATAATTCAGTATGAGTACTGCTCGAACACAAAAAACTGTGATTGGTAGTAAAACATCGATTTTCCTGTTGAGCCAACAGTTCTATCTTCAAGATTTCTCGAGATATTTTCTACGAAGTTTCGTTTAATAGATCTGATAACCGCCTATGGTTTAGGTGGGCAGCCCCGGCAAATAGACATCGAACGGAATTAGCTTATCGACTCCGGAACAGTACTATAAGAATCAGTAGAACATCCCTCCGGTAATAGTACAAGCTCCATAGCAATGACATATTTGGGTTCAGGCATTTGCTCATAGATCTTACTAAGAAGGAGCCATTTCCTTGTTTACTGTGCCGGCTGTAAAAGGTCTGCTGTCTAGGAATCGATCTTGGTAAAAAAAACCCAACATTTTTCCCCCCCCCCCCCCACCCATAACGATCAGTCGAATCCGAGCCTATTAATGAGCAAATTCAAGAAACAAACAAAATGGTACCGTATGAAGCGGCCCAAACTGGAAAAGTCTTGACCAATTCGAAAGATCTTCAATGTAGTTGAAATAATGAATTGGTAATGGTTTGTCAACTAAGGGAAACTCAATCAAATTATAACTGTCTCATGTAAGCTTTTCCTTCATTTTATTTTGATGGTCTGAATATTCAGTTAAGACCATTTCAATGCTCCTTTTCGCCATGCTAAAACTGAACAATCTTCGGAAATAAGCACAAAAAATTCAAAGCTTACGATAAATACGATACACCCAATACATCGAAAACTCATGCCCCATGGATAAAGAAAGACCGTTTCAACATCAAAAAAAACAAAAAACTAGAGCAAAAATGTAATAGAGGTTCGAAAATGGAACCAAGCATGCACCAATGGGTTCTATACCACGATGCATAACTAGAGGAGCTCCTCTCTGGTCCTTCACTAACCGGGCTAAAAACCGGAAACCTACAACATGCGCCAAGATAGGGAATAACGCGTGATATTATTAGAACTGCCAGAAACTATTCATATTCGTGAAGCAGAAAACATAAAGTATCCTATTAATGTGGAATATGTGAAATTCGATTCGAATCGGAATGTCCATATCCATAACTTCTTTATCTGAAGGCGAAACAAGATTGATTTGCATAAAATCAAACTGCATAGTTTTAGAGTTTGTTTGCTGGGGGCATGTTTTGGTTAAAGATGGCATCTAAGGAATCCCAATTCATTGTTTTGATTTCAGATTCTATTAGATATGGTGTCGACATAGGATGCTCTTACACAAACAAAACTCTCTCACTGTGGTCTTGGGTTTTCTATCCTCTAGAAAAAGGTAATAAAATACTAAAATATCAGCCTATAACTATTTCTATTGCCTATAACTATACTAAACACCAATACGATAATATAGGAAATAGAAATATCATAAATTAAATACTATAATACTATTCATTAGAATACTATGGTTGATTATATATAATCAACATAATGAGATAATACTAATTTCATTCCATTTTTTAAAATTCAATTTTTTCAATCGTCCATATGGGGTAAAATAGGGATTTCTAGCAATTCTATTTTCCCGAGAGTCATTCCTTTGTCATTAAAATCTGGGCGCATAGGATCATGCTTCTATTGATGATACGAATTGAATTACATAATCTCAATGAATCGAATGATGTTTTATCTTTTTCTGTCAATAGATTTCATTTCTGTTTCTTAATTGATTCAGCGTTTTGAAGGAGAGGGAATATAAACAACATATATCCTTTTATACAAAAAATTGGAAAACTGGAACCTGTTACTATCCCCACTCCTCAGAAATAAATAAGAAGAATCGAGTTATTTCATTAGATTAGATGAAAGTTCATTCGATTTCGGACCAATCTTTAGTACTAACACAAAAGATTACGATTTGGAATGAACCAAAATACTGTTTGTTGTGTTACGCGCAATAACGCTTAATAAATATAATAAATGGTAAGACAAGCAATGGGTTAGATTCGCTACAAGAAAAGGTTTTACAGCCCCCAAAACCTATACTAGGACAATGAAACCTAGAAACGAGTGGAGTAGTATATCGACGGAATCATAAATGATTACATAAACATTTTCAAAGGAAAGAATCACACATCTCGAATGATCGACGGACCAAATCACAATCCCCCAAACCCACTCAACTCATAGAATATAGAAGGGAGAAAACGTTAATATTAGATTTAGGCCATTCGTTATCTCTCATTACTCTGAATCAACAATAAGGTTGCTTGTCTGCCAAAAAACGTTATGATTAGTTAGGGGGATTCTCCAAAATACAAGACAAGACCCGAGCCAAGAAAAGAATAGGTCCTAGACCCCAGGGGATCTTTAGGTAGACTGTTTGGTCCCATGAATGAAAACTATTACTAAACTCAAAATATAATATCTTAGGATTAGGGCTATACGGACTCGAACCGTAGGACCTTCTCGGTAAAACAGATCAAATGATTATTATCGAAATGATTCGAAATGTTCAAAGACAAAACATGCATTTGTTGCATTGGGCTCTTCATCAAATGTGTAAAGATCGAGTCCACATATTTTTTCTTTAGAGGAAGATAATGAGATGGTTCCATGTGCTCTGAGTTATTATGTGTAGTTCTGAGCTGGAGCAATACCAAGTGTTTCAAAAGAGGGTTATATGACTTAGGTCTGCCTTCGGCCTAGATCAACCTAAGTTAAATGGAATAATCATCGCTCCGCTGCAACAGTCGAATATGAGAAGTCAGACACCTAAAGTCAAGGACGAAAAGAGGTTATTTTGAGGCCCTTCTACTCATGGCCTAGCATTGAAATGGGCTGGATTTACCTTATCAACTATCAAAGCATGGCGGGTTCTATTTGATTTGGCAACGAATTCGCGCCTTGAATAGGACGAACCAATATTTGTAAGGATATTGTTCTCTTGTTCCTCGAAAATAGGAGTAAGACATTGAGTCTACAATACGATCAAGTATGTTCGTTGCATATAGGCTCCTTTGAAAGCATGGCGCGCGTTGTAAACGAGGTGCTCTACAACTGAGCTTATAGCCCTTTCATAGACATCTTAACATATA
This sequence comes from Musa balbisiana, assembly GCA_004837865.1. Lineage (NCBI taxonomy): Eukaryota > Viridiplantae > Streptophyta > Magnoliopsida > Zingiberales > Musaceae > Musa > Musa balbisiana. The sequence goes on along the minus strand of PYDT01000982.1, from coordinate 7,670 downwards.
GATAATTCTTGTCAAGTGGATATTCCATACTCCACATCATAGTCTCGATCTATTTATTTTATTACGCTTAAAAGAACGATTAGTATTGCTTAGAAATAATATTCCACCTATAATCCCAGAAGTGATGGGTTATTTTTGGTGATAAATGACTACTTAATCAGTGGTTAGAGTTTGCTTCATACGGAGGGAGTCATTGGTTCAAATCCAATAGTAGGTAGAATTATTAGATACCGGAGTCGATGAAATGATATCTAATAAGTTTTTCTAACCCATCTCTTTTTTTGTTTATCAGCTTAGCTTGATTTGTGTTTCAATTGCAGAATCAACATGTGGGTAATATAAAGAACTTTGTAAAACTTCTCTGTATTTATTTGATGTATGACTGACTAGTAGGAAATAAACATTGACAGCCTCTCCTCGTGTCCTAGTCGTCTGAGAGCTAGATTCGCTTCAATTGCTTGTCTCTTACCCTCAGCTCTACTAGTTAGCTTCAGCTATTTCAAGCGGGCTTGTTGAGCGTCTTGCGGTCAATGTCAGTACGTATTCCGCATCATTCCTAAAATGGTGATCTCATTATTACTATTTAGCGAAACCAACCATCAGAGCCACCGTTAACCATGGTCGTTGTTGAGGCGTATTCTCAAAAGACCTATATCTACAAGGCCGTGGGCAATAGGGGCGTGGTTGGTAATACGCCAATTTGGCCACTATTAGTAGTAAACTTAGTTCTTCACTTCGAGTCCCAATAAGCGATTAGGAGTCAGTACACAAAGATTTAAGTCATTTCTTCAATTTGCTCTCCTCTTCTAAGTTCATAGCTTTCGCGGTAGGCTTCATCGATGGTACATACTAAATAAAAGGGCCTGCTCGGGAGACTGTCTAACTCCGGCAAGGATCAGTTGAAACCCCCTAATTGTTTCTGCAAAGACCAACATATTTTCATGGAGAACCAGTAATACTTCTGCCACGAAGAAGGGTTGTGATAAGAAACGCTCGATTTTTCGTGCTCTTCTACAGTAAAACGATCTTCTTCGGATAATTTTCGTCCAAACCCAAGACTAGATCAATGTCCTGAAGTTCTTGTAACGTTTGAAGTTTGCTTAACTCTTTGCGCAGTTCTATGTTCCTCCGCAAACGATCGAGGTGGTAACCTAGTTGACGTTGATCTAAAGGAGCCACTCTGGATAAATACCTTTGGCAGCTAATCTCTGATAATCGGTAGTAGCATCTCAATGTGCAAATGTCGTGGCGGAGCAGGGTCGGGCAACTGTCCGCGGGTACAATAAACGGTGGATCGAAGTTATAGATACCTTCTTTGGTAGAAGTAATTCTTTCTTCAAGAACCCATTTCTGTTACTAAGGGTAGGTGCTAACCAACGAAGACGGCATTCCCCAATAAGGCGGATACTTCTGACCTGCTTGGGGACGAAACGAAAGATATTGTCGATGAATAGAAGTACGTTTGGTCATTAAATCCCGGAAATATCTCCGCTAGTTCGGGCAGTCAAAACCAACTCTCATACGAGCTCCGGCGGTTCATCATTTGGACCATAGACTAGAGCTACTTTTGATTCTGCAATTTTTTTGCACGCAGGCAACTAAGACTCAGGATTACATGTGTCTATTGTCCAGGGTATATAGTCTGTTCACTGTTGCGACGACAAGTGACGTTAAGTACCCCTCCCTGATCAGTGTCCGTACGCCAAAATACATGATTACGTCCTACAATGTGACGACCCTCTTCGGTTAATTTCTGTCTGTTGATACTTATTATTATAGGCTAGGCACGTATCGTCCTGTACCTACCTCCAGCCCTCCAAATAGTCCGATTTTTTCCTCCACGGCGATAAGGGAGCTAAAAGATCCACTACTGTAATCCGTTTCAAAGATTGATATTTCGTCTCTAAATGTATAAAGGCAGGTGCAGGTTATGAATAGGAGTGTGGTGCTAGTATCTACAGGACATAAAATATCAACAGGCTCACCAAGAACGTTGAAAATTCGTCCGAGGTAGCTTCCACCGACTGGAAACGCTTAGAGGAGCTCCTTGGTGTCAATCACTCATTCATCTCATCAGTTCATCCGAGCACTCATAGCTACAGCTCTAACGCGATTATTTCCTAATAAATGTTGTACTCACAAGTCCCATTATTTGATGACCGATAGTATAGCGACCCTGCAACTACCAAAAGCGTTATAAATATTAGGCATCTGCCCGGAGGAAAAACAACACCAGTAATGGCAATAATTTGAGCGATTTCGCCCTAGTTTTGTTCTTCAAAGTGTGGAAAACGCGGACTAGAAGGGGTAGGATGATTCTCATAATTATAATTAAAGTAAAAGTATGTCGAAAAGGTTTTTTGAATAGTGCTGCCAAGTCGAAAATAAATGTCCGATAGCAAGTTGATCGGTTAATCAATAAGAAATAAATGGAGTGTGACTTGATTTAGTTGGTACCACCCAACGATACGATTCAATCGGTTACCATTCAATGAGGAAATTTTCAGTTCAAGCCAATCCTTCTTTTTCAAAAGAAATATTAAGTACATGCAATCACGAGTAAGTCTCTTCATTTCTCTCCATATAGAAAAACCATAGTATTAGAGTCTATTATCGTATTGAATTGAACACGAACTCCATTTATGATCATTATTGCGATCTAATTGGCCATTGTTTCTTTTTTTTTTGACTCGATATTGGATTACGCCTATATATTATTTTATACCCTTTTAGGATGAATTATGGACTATTTTCACATCTAGGGATTAATATACAAAATATTCACTGTCAGAGTGAAATTTTTCTTAGTATTTAGATTCAAAGAAGAAGGAGATCCATTTGATTTTATTGTAAACTTGCAAAAAAACATTGGGTTTGGGTGCGCCATATAATTCAAGAGTTACAATAATATTGTATTTGAGAATCAAATACATGGTCTAATAAATGAAACCATTTCATTGGTAACATAACATTGAAATTAGTGATATTATTTAGTTAATATTTTGTCTCTTTTTTTTTTGAAAAATTTTGTCAAAGTTTCATCACGCATATCATATCGAGTAGACCTTGTCGTTGTGAGAATTCTTAAGTCATGAGTGTAGGGAGGGGATTATGTCACCAACAAACAGAGACTTAAAGAAGTGTGGGATTTAAAGCGGTGTTAAAGATACCAAATTGATCCTAATACTACTGACTACGAAGTCAAAGATAATGAGATCTTGGCAGCATTCCGACGTAACTCCCAACCTGGAGTTCCGCCCGACGAAGCAGGGGCTGCGTAGCTGCCGAATATTCTACTGAGTACATGGACAACGTGGGACTGATGGATTTACCGTCTTGATCGGTACAAGGGCGATGCTACCACAGAGGCCGTTGTGGGGAGGGAAAATCAATATATTGCTTATGGAGGGCTTAATCCTTAGACTTTGAAGAAGGTTCTGGTAGAAAAAGTTTAGCGCCATTGGGGGTAATGTAATTTGGTTTCCAAAGCCTACGAGCATCTACGTCTGGAGGATCTGCGAATTCCACTTCTTCTTCCAAAACTCCAAGGCCGCCTCCGGCATTCAGGTTCCAGGAAAGAGATAAGTTGAACAAGTATGGTCGTCCCCAATTGGGAGTGACTATTAAACAAACTTGGATTATCGGCAAAAAAAATACGGTTTAGAGCGGATATGAATGTCTAAAGTGGTGGACTTGTTGTACCAAAGATGATGAAACGTGAACTCACAGCATTTATGCGTTGGAGAGATCGATTTCTTATTTTGCGCCGAAGCATTTTTAAAGCGAAGGCCGAAACAGGTGAAATCAAAGGACATTACTTGAATGCTATGAGGTGAAGTGAAGAAATGATGAAAAGGGCAATATGTGGGCCAGAGAAGAGGAAGTTCTATCGTATGAGGACTTACTAACTGGTGGATTCACGCAAATACTGCTTGGCTTCATTATTGCGTGAAAACGGGCCTACTTCTTCACATCCATCGCGCAAGGCATGCAGTTATTGATAGACAGAAAAATCATGGATGCATTCCGTGTATAGCTAAAGCATTACGATGTTGTGGAGATCATATTCACGCCGGTTACAGTAGTGGTACCAACTGGAAGGGAGTGAGATGACTTTAGGTTTCGTTGATTTATTACGTGATTGATGATATCCGAAAAAGACCCGAAGTCGCGATTTTCTCACTCAAGATGGGGTCTCTATGGCCAGGTGTTCTGACCGTGGCTTCAGGGGGTATTCATGTTTGGCATATGCCTGCTCTGACCGAAAATCTTTGGGGATGATTCCGTAACTACAGTTTGGCGGAGGAACTGTAGGACCACCCTTGGGAAATGCACCTGGGCAGTAGCTAATAGGGTGGGCTTTAGAGGCGTTTGTACAAGCTCGTAATGAGGGACGTGATCTTGCCCGTGAGGTAATGAAATTCTTCGTGAAGCTAGCAAATGGAGCCCTGAACTAGCGCTGCTTGTGAAGTATTGGAAGAGACAAATTCGAATCGAAACAGTAGATAAGCTAGATAAAGAGAAAAAAGTAAGTGTGCATAATTCAGTATTTCCTGTTGTTATCATATTGAGTGCAAGTAAAGCGGCCCAATCTCCTAAAAAAAAGATTGGGCCGATTGCCGAATAAAAAAAAGAATGTAAGCATTCTATACTATGTATTTGCAATATCTTTTAATGTACAGATGTACAGATCTTACATATTATATACAAGATAAGATCGAAGACTAAAACAATCAATACTCTAGTGTGGTTGTTGGATCCATAGGCTTGGATTAATTATGGATCCTTGGGATTGGTGGAATCTTTTATATTTCCTAGTTTCAGGCCTAGATCAAGCCAAGGGAAAGGCTCCTTTACCCCAATCCTATTATATTCCCGTTCTTTTTCGTTCAATGTTAAAATAGAAAAAATTAATTATTGATTTACGGGAAAACCAATTCTTATCGTTATGTATAGAAAAAACTACTATCTCTATTTTCGATGAGATTTGTACATACTGGAAGAAAGCTGTGTCTTCTATTTTAAAATTGAGAAAAAGATTCTATCAATAGATATTGAAGTGATACCCGGCTTCCCACAAAAAGAGAATCATGTTACTTTCACGATTGATTCTTATCAGGTAAGTAAGCATACGAATCTAATCCAATCATTAGGATTGTTAATTAATAACGAGATAATATTGAAAGAACGGTAAGTAGTGAAAGAAGAATGATTATCAACGAATGTATGTAAATTCTCAAATAGGGGTAGAGAGACTCTATGGAGAAAATGGTGGTTCGTTCGATGTTGTCTAACGAGAAGTAGAACATCGTGTGGGCTAAAGTCAAATCAATGGATAGTCTTGATGGTATTGGACATACCCGTAGAAGTGGAACAACCTATTCTAAACGATCGAAGAAAAAGATTCCTAGTTGGAATCATAGGGTAAGTATACTTTACTAATGTTGATTCTTATTTGAAATCAAGGGTATTTGGAGTTTGATCTCTATGGATGAATTTTTTAGTTAGGGGATAGTAATGGTGACAGTTAATCTGTATATTGATAGTGAAAATCAGATTTTGAGGTTGACAATGATAGTTCTTTGTCTGAGTGAAGAGAAAAAAAAACTTCTAGTTATTTGAAGTCGGGGGATAAGAAAAAGAACACCCCTACGATTATCATTACCAGTTATGATTCATTATTTTCGATCTAATTGGCCATTGTTCTTTTTTTTGAATACGATTATTGGATTTCCGCCTATATATTCTTTATACCCTTTTGGATGAATTAGCCATTTTCAAATGTCTAGATTTACAATACAAAAATATCACTGTCAGAGGAATTTTCTTAGGATTTAGATTCAAATAAGAAGGAGATCCATGTGATTTTATTGTAAACTTGCAAAACAACAAAACATTGGGTTTGGGTTGCGCCATATATATCAAAGAGTATCAGATGATGTATTTGTGAATCAAAGACATGGGCTAATAATGAACCATTTCATTGTACATAACATTGAAATAGGTGAAATAGTAGTTTAATATTGTTTTCTCTTTTTTTTGAAAAATTTTTGTCAAAGGTTCATCACGCATAATCTATATCGAGTGAGACCTTGTCGTTTGTGAGAATTCTTAATTAATGAGGTGTAGAGGGACTTATGTCACCACAAACAGAGACTAAAGCAAGTGTGGATTTAAAGCTGGGGTTTAAAGATTACAAATGATTATTATCTCCGACTACGAAGTCAAAGATACTGATATATTGGCCGCATTCGAGTACAACTCCTCAACCGGGAGTTCCGCAGAAGAAGCAGGGGCTGCGGTAGCTGAGAACTCTTCTACTGGTTCAATGGACAACTGTGTGGACGAGGACTTACCAGTTTGATCGCTTACAAAGGGCGATGACTACCACATCGAGGCCGTTGTTGGGAGGAAAACAATATATTGCTTATGTAGCTTATCCTTTAGACCTTTTGAAGGAAGGTTCTGTTACTAACATGTTTACTTCCATTGTGGGAATGTATTTGGTTTCAAAGCCTTACGCGCTCTACGTCTTGGAGGATCTGCGAATTCCCACTCTTATTCAAAAAAAACTTTCCAAGGCCCGCCTCACGGCATTTCAGGTTGAAAGAGATAAGTGAACAAGTATGGTCGTCCCCATATTGGGATGTATATTAAACAAAATTGGGATTATCTGCCAAAAAACTACGGTAGAGCGGTTTATGAAGTCTACGTGGTGGACTTGATTACAAAGATGATGGAAACGTGACTCACAGCCATTTATGCGTTGGAGAGATCGTTTCTTATTTTGCGCCGAAGACAATTTTAAAGGCAGGCCGCGACGAAACAGGTGCAATCAAAGGCATTACTTGACGCTACGCCGGTACCATGGAACGAAATGATGTGAAAAGAGGACATATGGGCCAGAGAATAGATTTTTTTTTCCTATGTAATGCATGACTACTTAACTGGTGGATTCACTGCAAATACTAGCTTGGCTCAGTATTGCCGTGACAACGGCCTACTCTTCACATCCATAGCGCAATGGCATGCAGTTATTGATAGACAGAAAAACTAATGGTATGCATGTCCGTGTTACTAGCTAAAGCATTTACGTATGTCTGGTGGAGATAATTCACGCGGTACAGTAGTAGGTAAAATGGACGGGGGAACGTGAGATGACTTATGTTTCGTTGATTTATTACGTGATGATTATATCGAAAAAGACCGAAGTCGCGGTATTTTCTTCACTCAAGATTGGGTCTCGATGCCAGGTGTTCTGCCGTGGCGCAGGGGGTATCATGTTTGGCTATGCCTGCTCATGACCGAAAATTTTGGGGATGATTCCGTAATACAGTTTGGCGGAGGAACTTTAGGACACCCTTGGGAATGCACCTGGCAGAGCTAATAGGGGCTTAGAGGCGTGTTGTACAAGCTCGTAAGAGGTGACGTGATCTTGCTCGTGAAGGTAATGAAATTATTCCGTGAAGCTAGCAAATGGAGCCCTGAACTAGCCGATGCTGTGAGTTGGAAGAGATCAAATTCGAATTCGAACAGTAGATAGGATAGATAAAGAGAGAAAAAGTAAGGGCATAATTCAGTTAATTCCTGTTTGTTCTCCTAATTGATTGCAATTAAAGTCGGCCCAATCTGTTCCTAAAAAAAGATGGGGCCGATGCCGAATAAAAAAA
>PYDT01001777.1:0-11988 GCA_004837865.1 Musa balbisiana | reverse complement strand
TTGGGCTTGGTGTGATTGGTTCAGCTCTCCCTTGATCTATTTCTTTGGGCTTGGTGGTCGGCCCAAACTGAGTTTCGTAAGAGAGTCCATCTTATCCTCCTTCACTGCCTCAATGCTTCGAATTTTACATTTGATTGCCTTCTTAAGCCATAGACTATGCCTCTAAATCCTGTGATGTTTAATCCTCTCTTTTGTGTCGGGTTAAAGGCAAGTATGGTTGAAGAAGTGATGTCGAAAGGGTTGTGTCCACGCCCCCGCCGAATTTAATCCATTCAGAGGTGTGACCCTGTCTAAAATCATTAATATTATAATTCATCATCATATAGCAATCCAGGATCCAATCTAACATTTGAAATACAAGAACCATTCAATCATATTCACAATTGATAACCTGTACTTTCATAAATCATCTCCACTTCACTTAGAGATTCAAAAATCCAAAGGCAATCCTCACTAACATCAATCACAACACAAACCATATTTGTAGAAATATATACATCACAAAATATTATGCACCATGAGTTCATATCTTATACAACGTAAGCTTATATCATTCCATAAACCTGAGCATCCTTTAACTTTTACCATCTAAGTATCAATATATTCCTCAATTACGTCAGAAGTACAGTTACTATCAACAAAAACCTCTCAACCACAATAATTATCGCAAATCTTCTAGCCTCAGTGTCTTCACCCAATTCTAGCTTTTTTCAGTGCGGACAATCTACCCTGAAAATTTAGATAGCAAACGGGTGATGCATGAAGAGCTCCAAGCGACTAACATATGCATGGCGATAGGAAGTTCAAGCAGGCTCGTATCAGATAACAAAGCAGAAATACAAGTGTCATTGAAATCTCTATTTGGTATAAAAACCACAAGGGTTGCCTCATTGAAAACAAGCTTCAGACCTTATCAATCTTTTTCTATGATCGGATCCTTAAAAAGAGTATAAATGGACTCTATGGCTCTTTTGTACCCATTTTGACCCTTATATTGGGAAGTACATAGGGGTACTATAATTGTGTGGTTAAGGAAAGATAAATATCTCAGCGGATACAACAACGGTATTGGCCTGAATATGCCGCCCCTTGTGAATTCTTTCAAGCTCCTAGCGATGGAACTAAACGACTTATTTAAAGAAGACGCTCTCCCCCATCTAGAGGATATTTTCGTTTGTTTATATTGGAGACCGTTATAGGTGGTCCTATCAGTTCTACTAAGTATTTTAGTAATTGTCCGTGTTTTTGGGTATCGCCATCATTTTAAGCGCCGATCTCAGTATAGGTGTTTTGTTATGGTCGCCATTGCAATTATGCTCCTATTGGGCTTCTTATGTCGGAGATACTTCTCGAATATAAATATTCCTTTTCAAGGTGTTCTCGAGCTGCTGCTCAATCTATTAGTTATGAAATACCCTTAACTCTATGTGTGTATCATATCCTACGTGTGGATTCTGAACATGACTTTATACTTCTTCCTAGAAGTAAGGAAAGAAGTTGAATGTAAGTGTTAATTGAATAGGTATTTTTTTTTTATTGTCATCATTCGGGTCCATGATGTTTAAACCAGATAGTTATATGATTGAAACAAACAACTTAGAAGTTTGGCGGTAAGACAGATAAAATCTCTTTCATATGACAAGAATAAAGTTGAGTAACATAAGCAGTGTAACTGTTTACCACCCCCCCGAAATTGGGAATATTCTTTCATATTCCATCAGATCTTGAGCGTGGTGTAAAAGTCACCTATATGGAATTTTTCACTATATGTCTTGTATTTATATACCATGGCGTATATCAATCAAAAAACGAGGGTGAACGGTTAGGAACACCAAAGTTCACAAAGTAATTAGTAATAAGATAATGTAAGTAAAAAAAAAGAGATAGTTCTACATAAAAAAAAAAAAAAAAATTATCAAACAAAATAAAAAAAATGAATAACGATATTGATGCATAAATAATAAAAGAATAGATAAGAGAGCTTCGTCCACCTCCATAGTTTGGATTCCTTCCCCTATAAAAAAACTTGCAATGTGCACCCCATTTGTAATTCCATCAATTCTATATCTATCAAAAACTGATTTAGTTTCGGTTTAATCCCCTTAACCCATGGTAAAAACCCTAGTATAAAAAAGGTCTAGTAACCACGATTATATGACCCAATTGTATATCCCATTTTGATTGGTCCAGATATTCTTTTTAGGACCACCTTTTACAAATGAATTGAAAAGTTCACATCGTAAAAATGATAAGCACCATATAAGATATATGCTATGAATCGTCCGGAAATAGCTATACTTATCTGAAAAAATTGCATTTGTAAAAAATTCATACAGTCCAGCAAAATTAACTCGAATTGGATGCAAAGGTTTGTGAGTGGAGTTACCATTTGGATAATTGATTTTCCAAATCTATTACTCCTTGATCAAAAATGAATTCCTATTGATCCAACAACAAAGTAATATACCAATATAAGCAGAGTAAATCGCATAGTATTGTCCACTTCCGCGAGGGTACATGTAAGGTACTTTTTTTCGAAAGAGTATTAAAGTATCGTATGCATTTTTTTTCAGATTATTATCAAAGTTATACATATCCTTTGAAAAAATAAACCTATTATTCATGTGTTGATAAAGGTAAATTTCTATTGACTGCTTGGGTTAACCCCTTCCCATAAGCTATTGAATAGGACAACTATTTTTGTGCTACTGTAATCTTGAAAATGAACGCCAAATGTCCACAAAGTAAGTACATACACCCGAAACTATAAAATGCAGTCAATCCTGCTGTGAAACAAGCTATTATTGCGAAAATTGGTGGAATACAACCACTACATTAAGAATTTCATCTTTGGACCAAAAACAAGCAAGTGTGGGAATACCGCAAATGAAGTGTACCTAATAAAAAGTAGTTCTTGTAATGGAACATATCTTTCTTAAACCACCCTAAGAGGCCATATTTCCTGACTTTTTTCTGGCTAATAATCCGCAATAGTTCCAATTGAATGAATAATGATCCGGATCCCAAAAACAATAAATCTTTAGAAATAGGCATGAGTGATCAATGGAATAAAAGCACTCGATCATACCCTAGATAAATACAGAGAGCTAAAACATAATATAACCCCCCATGTGGGGAGGAAACAATTGTAGAATAAAATTTAGGCTAAACTCTTTTATATCTCTTTGACAAGAGCCAAGTAGCTTCCCTAGTGTAACTGGTTATTTACACCTATTAAAGATTTGAAATTCTTACGTAAGGTATAGGCTATGAAATAGGAAAGAATCGACTACAAGAAAAATTCCTGCTGCTACCATAGAGCAGCGTGTAATAAAGAGCGAGATTGGAGTGGGTCCTTTCCTGGCTCGGGTACGCATACGTGAAGGGGGAATTGTGGCGGATAGCAAAACTGCACCAATGAATAATAAAAGGGAGGCCACAAAGTAGCAAATAAAGAACTGACCCCATTAATTATGGATCACGTATTTAGTTTATTTCGAACCAAATCCCGAATTCTAAACTAAACTACCTTTATCGCCCTGATATTCCAATAACACTAAAATCCCTAATAATAAACCAACATCCCCTACACGATTAGTTACCAAAGCGTTTTTTGACAAGACCTTGCTGCAGGTCGGTCGTGTGAAACCGAATCCTATTAATTAAATATGACACAAACATCCCCACCAGTTTCCCAAAAAATTAGAAATTTGTATCAAATTTGGAACTGGTAACAAATCCCCATGAAGCATTGAAAAAACTCATATAAGCAAAACTCAGATACCTTGATCGTGAGACATATAATTTTCACTATAAATAAGAACCAAGATTCCAACATTAGTAATTGTATTGTACATAACTAGAACTAGTGGTTCGATCAAATATCCCGAACTCTAAGGAAATCATTACTTTGAGGGTCCAAGACCATAGATATTGATAGATGGGAACTTCCATGTTTTGTTGAATAGATAAATTTGGCTGAACACCCCATAACTATACTTACATAAAACAACCTCGTAAACGCCCATATACGACGAATATTGTTTGTTGCTGGTCGGAATCAGTAAATCCAAATCTCTATTGACACAGTAACTGAGTGAATAAAAGGTATTCTCCATGCATATTGATACTTATGTTTCCATAAGAAAAACAAAATGAAATCTTTAATCATTCTACTATTTCTAGTCTCGTCTTAGTAGAATATTCGCTTCTGGTATTTTAAGCCATATTATATAGTATAATAAGAAAAATAAGTGTATAATAAGAAAAAAAGAGTTCAATCAAAAGGAGTATTTGATTCTAATCTAGATACTATGTCCATATTTAATTTAAATAAAAAGGACCTAGTTATCCTATTTGTTCATTTTTTTTTAGGTATTAGATGGCCCTAATCCCGGTCTGGGTACCCTCCTTCTGAAACTTATTGATTGGAATTCCAATACAATAAGGAAAACTTAGTTTTGATTTGGATTCCAATACAATAAGGAAAACTTATGTTTTGATTGGATTCCAATACAATAAGGAAAACTTATGTCATCGTAGCTACTCCTTACTTCGTATAGACTGAAATAAGATGACTGAGGTTATCTTTATTGGGTACTGAACATACTGTTTTCAGATGAACTACTATTTTGAATGTAATTTGAATGACACACATAGCACTCTGCGCTAATCAATTAATAGAAAAACACAAAACTCTTTTTCCAAAAAATTTCCTTCCTTTCTTCTACTTGTCTTTTTTTAATCCCTAGTGTTTGTTGTATTATGTGATATGTGGGATACATATGCTTAATAATACTAATATTATATGTTTGTTTTGGTTTTAATATATATGTTTTAATAATATGTTTTAATAAATTATAATGTTTTAATAGGTTTTAAATATAGTGAAAATGCTTTTAAAAAACTATTCTACCAGGGAATAAATAATAGATAATGACTAAACGGAACAATCCATTTTTGAACAACCTACTGTCTTGTCACAGACAACGATAAAACTGCGTAACCCTTTTGAATGGCAGGTCCCCCAAAAAGCGTACTTCTATGTCAAAAAAAACTATTCGTTAAAATGTTGAAAAAAAAAGATTGTTAAGCTGCCGTAAAGCTTTTTTTTTCTTAGGCTAAATCGTTTCCACGGACGTTCAAAAGTTTTTGTGCACCAACATAATAAAGTCTGAATAATCGGAATTGACATACTCGAAGAACGGGGGCAGAATTAGTGGATGAAAGATGAACGTTCACATTAATTAATGGAGTATTGAACTCTTCAATATCAATATGAGTTAGAACTCTGTTTGTAAGTATGTAGAGGTGTTATGTAAATAAAGGATGTATAATCGATTTCTGAATATTTTTTTTCTAGATCTACTTGTCACATAGAAAAATATTTTTCTATTGTGAAAAGTAGGGTAATGATTACGATAGAAATTAAAATTCTTTTGTTTCTTAATGCCTAACAAAAAAACCAATTGTGTTTTGGTACATCTTACCATTTATCTATATATGAAAGTAAATCACTACTCTCATGGTACTAAAGGAATGATCCTACATGGTGTCGACACGTTAGAAAAATTTTTTCAATTCTTTTGATTGTTAGTGATGAATTTGTTATACCTATGAAATTTTAATCCTGTTATTTAATTTTCTCATTGAAAAAAAAAATCTTTTTTCATTTTGTTTGAATCTATGAAATAAAACGGATAAATAAAAAAATCCGAATAAAAAATAGAAAAGACCATTTCTTTAGTTCTTAACCCACACCTCGACCGACAACAAAACTATGTTCTAACTGTTTTGGAGAAGACTTAGTTTCTAGTACGCGAAAGTTTATTCAAACTACTTACATGATCCCAACTAAAGATTATTTTTTTTGACTATATGCTTCAAATAGGTTGATCGAATTAAATAGGAATTAAATGTAATCTTTTATCGATTCTAATGTTTCCTAAACTATATTGAATCCTTGATTCTCGGACGATTCACGTGTTGACTATTTATTATTTCAATTACGGCCGCCTGGGGGAAATTGTTAGACCGCTGCTCTATGAAGCAGTGCTAAGCATCTCGGTTCGAGTCCGAGTGCGGCATCCTATACTAAATCCTAGAATCAATCCTCTAAAAGAGACACAACGAATCCAAAAAAAAAAAAAACCTATAATGTATTCATTCTCGATTTCAATTCGCTATATGGGCCCCACCCCCCGTTTATGATATTTACAACTTTTAGAACATATCTTACTCATATCGTCTTTTTTCCGAATTTCTTGTGATTTACGATTCATTTAATGATCTTATTAGTCGCCAAATCGTAGGATTGCGTGATTCATTTGAAAAATGATGATAGCCACTTTTTTCTCTATAACATGATTATTAGTTCATCGTGGGTTTCTTCAGACTTTTCCATTAAGTAATTTTAACGAGTCATATAATATCGTCCTTTCGTCGTGTTTTTCTTCTCCTTAGTCATATATTTTGCCAAGATGGGGAACCATAAAAATGTTAATGCACAAAACCGCACCAAGTCATTTTACACAAGGCTTTGCCCCTCCGGGTTTTTTAACGAAATGCATCAAATCGCAATATTAGTACCCTGTCTACATCTCAGTTGGGTCATGATGCAGGTAAGTCGAGTTATTAGCTATGCAGCTCTTTTAGCGGATCATTAATTATCAAAGTGGTGTCGCTCTTACTAGTCATACATTTCGAAAAAAACATCGATATTTTTTGTAAAGGTAATAATTTCTTAATTAAGAGCTCCATTTTCTTTGGTGAGATTCAATATTTGAATGAAAAAAGAAGTGTTTTTTAAAAACACTTCTTTTCTTTCATTCGAAATTTTAGTATACCTACAAGTGACGCAACGTTGGCTATTGGAGTTATCGTGTCATTAGTTTAAGGATTTTACTTTTTAACCAGGCATTGCTTTGTGGAGCAGATGGGCTCATGAGGCATGGGGATTCTGTATGTCATTGGGACCCCAACGAAACTTGGCTTTAGTACTTTGACCAAATCGCGATTTATTTACATACTAGAACTAGCATACATATTAGAAGTAGAACATCAAGTTTTGAAAAGTACGATTCGGCAACTTGGTGCTTCGAATTAGGGATTCTTATAATTTGGATATGTTCTATTGGAATCAATCTACTTAGGAATAGGTCCTACATATTATGGTTCGCACTTAACATGCTACTTGAAATAAACTACACAGAATCATAATTGAAAAAAACTAACATAAAGCATACATACGAACATCATCCTCCGCTATATATATATAAAGCGTCCTGGTTTGTGGCGAGTTTTTGAGAACCGTTTGAAATCCTTCCTTATTCCAAACGGGTTCTCAAAACTAAAAATGCATCTCATTACAATTTCTAATTCACCTTTGTTCCTTTTGCATTGTAAAGCGACCGATTTTAAAAATCTCAAACAAGACAAAAATTCGATTTCCGTATTATTATTAAAGACTATCGATGAAGTAATTAGGATAGGAATGCTTTGCAACCCTGTCACACTGTGCGAGAGAACGCAATGCCGGGTAAATACCAATACCTATTACGGGTATAAAGATACAGATTGAAACAAATAGTTCTCGTGGTCCAAATCCGCAAATTATAGTTTGGAACATTGAATAGCTTTATCCATAGAACATCTGACTAACAATAGATCATCATAAATAGATTAATATCATTCCAATTGCCATTACAGAAAGTGCATTAGCATTTGGTGGCATTAAGGTATTTTGTACTAGTAATTATTCCAAAACATCTATAATTTCCGAACCAAACCACTCTTCCGGCAATGCAAGAGAAGCCATCGAAAAACACGAACATGGTAAATAGTTTTTGGCATTGGGATCGATATCCCCCCCATTTCGTCGAGTAAACAACTTTCATCACAACTCGTTCCTGGCAAGAAAAAAACAGCGCAGCAACCAATAAATCCATGAGAGAGTATTTGTAAATGGCCACCGTTGAGTCCATTCCGGTTATAGAACCAATTCCTATACTGTGAACCCATGTGATATACAGAGGAATCGTCTATTCTTTTTTTTAATTCCGTTGACCGAGAGAGTTAAGCTGCATAGATTATTTTGAATCGTTCCACTATTACCAACCCGGGAGAAAATTAACTGGCGTGGGGTATAATTCCATGTTGATCCGAATAAGTCCATATGCGCCGTCAATTTTTATCAGATCCAGCTAGAAGCATATACATGTACTGTATGTGCTTCTCCTGGGTATCTGTTAACCACGTATGTAGGGTATAAATCGCGATGTTGACAGCATAAGCATAAGAATTCCAAATAATTTATTTCACACTGGCCACAGGAGATAGATTGATTAGTTAATTTTGAAAAATCTAATGTGGGTTCATAGGGCCATATAAACCCATACCTAGAACTCCTATTAAAGAGAAAAAGGAGCCCCCCCGCATGTACAAAATAAACTTTGTGGCCGAGTAGAGACGTTTCTTCCTCCCCACATGGATACAAATTAATACACAGGATTAATTCTAGCTCCCCCACAGCATGAAAAAAAGTAAAGGTCTCGAGAAGAAAATAATCCTTCGGACCGCTGTACATTGCTAACATGACGAAAATAGAACAATCGCGAATTTCGAGTAACTGGCCAAGCCGCTAGGTAGCAAAGTAGTGATAAATCCTGTCGTAAAATAGGATCCTATGGAAAGCCCACGATTCCCAGTTTTCCAGTGAAAATCAAAAATATCTATCCCTTTTAAATCTCCTCCAATTGGTTTATATGGATCGGCCAATTGGAACTGATAACATAAACATAGTTCGGTTAGAAGGGCTCCAACCAGACATATACATATAGCATACCCTAAACTCTTATTTTCCTTATAGGAAGAACGAAAATGGAAGAACCGACGATAATCGGCAAAACAACAAGTATTGTTAACAAGAAAATAACTCGTTATAAAGACACGAACGTTGACCCGAAAAACCCCCCGTGCTCGAATGAATATATCTTTCTCGAGTACGTGCTTTGTCGTTAAGAGGACTCAAGTTGATTCCAGTGATTTTTTTTAAACGTATAAATAACCTAGACCCATGCTGCGATTTGTTTTTCTATGATAAAATACACCGGACCCAGCACAAAATCCCCGTTGGACATAGTCGGATTTCACATCTCTTACAACCCACCAGTCCTCGGTTCTCTTGGTGCGGAATCAATTTGTCTTAGCCTTTACATCCGTCCCCATGTATCATGGTCCAATACATCTGTGGGGCCGTAGGCTCGTACACTTGAGTACACCCTATCCATTTATCATAATTTTTCTGACTTGACATTGGATCTATAATTCCATGTTGAACAGCGCAAAAATTTTCAATCTGGTAGAAATTAGTAATTTATATTATAGGGGACACTACGAAGCAGTGGTTTTTAAAATGTTAAATAATCAATATATTTCTAAATCTGTTCATGAGAAAAAGCCAGAGCCGTTGATTTCCGTTTTCAAAAAATCATTAGACTCATACGAGCCAACATTTGTAAATTACAATTGGCCGACAAAACCTGATCAATCATATTACAAATCACCTATTTATCCAATATTCAATTTTAAATATGAATATATAAACTAAAACTAAATTATATTCATTTTTAATATGAAATATATAAAAAAATAAAACTAAATTAATTACTTTAAATTTATTTTCGTAATATGATTAACAATATTATTATTAATAATATTATTTTTATTATTTATTTATATATTGGTGATAATATATCGTATAATTCTTTTTATAATATTTTATAATATTATACATATATTATATTATATATAATAACCCTAACAGTATATTATTATAATACATTAAAATACAATAATACATTAAAAAAATCCATTAAAAACATTTAAAATTAACATAGCATTAAAATTAACATACCTAACATTTGAAATACATTACAATTACATACATTAAAACTAAATAACCTAACACATCAAAAAGAAATAAAAATTATAATACCAATAAAATTAAGAAGTAATTATGTTTTCCCCCCATTAATGGAATGAAAGTGAAAGAATACGAAAAAGAATAGAAAAAATATTCCATTTAATTTTTATTTTCTATGCTTTATCATGTTGTGCGGTGTCTGATTATATGATCATTATAAACTGATATTCACTATAGGATCATGATAATAGCACGAATTATCAACAACTTCGATTGATTGACGAGTGATTTTCTGTTTCGATGAACGACGAAACAATAGCTAACCAATCGCTGCTTCAGCCACGCTGTAACAGCTCATAATAAGATCTGCACGAAAATGTCTAGGCCCAATGCGTAACTTGGCGACTATAAAATATATCTAGAAATGTTACAAGATTAATATTAACAGAAATTTAGTATAAGCTCACGACACTAAGTGCTTAACCATGTTTCGACTTGTGATCAACCATGAGAGACCGATCGAAACTAAAATACACTCAAAAAAACGACATGCTCGAAAAATTCATGAAAACTCCTTCTCAATCTCGATCATTTCAATATGACAATTCAAAGCGATTCGATTTTTTATTTATTTAGAAACTCTCTAATTCTAAAAAAACTTTTTAATTCTTTTAAAATTCTAAGTATTTAGTATGGGAGCCATAGTATTGCACCTATCAAGGAAACTACAAGAATTATAGAAATTGTTCAAAGGGAAGATTAAAAATCTGTCGATAAATGAATCCAATTTGTTGAACGTTAATTATTAGGGCCTGTTCTATAAATTGGTTTGTCTTGATAGCCAAATAATTCAGACCATGGACGTCTTGGTCTGTAGTATTATTGAAAAAGAATACTGGTACAACCACGTGGAAGTGACTACATTCCAATGGTCCATAAAATACAGATCATTGGAATTATGAACCATCATGACCATTACCGCAAATATGATTAAGACCATTTACGGCTCCCACATAAATAAGTCGCTGTGCGGCGTAGCACAAAAAAAGAGTTCGATGGAATGTAGAATAAGGAATACAACACACAAGAAAACCAATCCCAACGAAAAAAGCAGAATAAATAGGATTGGTAAGAATACTACCCCCAGACCCCCTGTATAAGAAACTGACCCCCAGAAATGCCTACAAGAATATCATGTATTGGTCCAGGTAAATCCATAGTATAATATGTAAAAAAAAATATAAGTCAAATCTGACCTTACGAAATGGTCAGGAAAGGACAAAAGGGTGTACCCAATTTTATTGTTATATGAGATGTTATATTTATTGTATAATGATAGTGCCTTAATGAATTAAATCTTAATATGGATTAAATTTTTATATAATTTTAAATGGATTAATCATTTTATAATAGATTATAATAGTATTAATGTTATATTGAGGATATAATTATTCAATAGATTTAATTTATATATAGCTATAATTAGTTTATTGGGCCAATCTACTGACTTTTTATCCAAAGAAAAAGAATAAAAAAAGTAGTTGAATTGTTATTTCGGATAATATTCCGTGAGAAATCATATTATCAGTTTAAACTCAAGAGTGGTTCTCACCAATATTATTACTATTATTAGTTGTAGTACTGACAATTATTATTTAATAATTAGTTGTAGTAATGCCAACCAAAATAAAAAAGTTTTGATCTTTTATATCAAACAAATCTTAGTCATCGTAATCGTTATGAATCAAAGGTTTACGTATCTATTTGATTTGAGTCGAATTCAAACTGTTTGAATTGGTAATCTCCAATTATGCACATTGGGAAACGACTCAAAGCAATTTGTTCGAATTCAATTCGGGACGATCATAAGTAGAAAGCTCCTATTCTTCAGTCATGGATAAAACAGTTGGGTTGGGGCCCATACTCGGACACGTACCACAAATAATACAGACCCCGAAATCAATACTATACTTAAGCAAGGTGTCTTTTCATATCTCTTTCCAATCTCCAATCAACACAGGTAAGATCTATGCATACCGACAAACATACTTCGCAAGCAATACACT